>BLKR01001147.1:0-300000 GCA_011170035.1 Teleogryllus occipitalis | reverse complement strand
TAATGACATGGATTCTACCCTACAACAGGGAGGTGAATACGTTAAGTTATAATTTCAACCACGGCATACTTATGAAGGGAAAACGGTTCTGAGTATAAGATTTGGCCTCAAAGCATTACGGAAAGAAGCCTACTATAAATAAGATGACGAGGTTGGAGCTTTGCTTGTTTTCTCGCTCCACCCAGACCGCCTGGCCGTCTCTCCATCATCCACTACGTCGCATTGTCCGTGTGACTTTCTGTCGTTTCAGGCTTGCAGGCTGCCTTTCATTTTTATCGTCGTCAACATCTGTTTTCTGTCGTCTCGATGCAGAACTGACACCAGAACTAATATCACTGGTTCTACCTCTAATAGTTCGTAGATCTATTGGATGAAAATTCCTAACAAGGCCTTCTTGTGATGAAAAATCCCGTGGTTCTATATGGTAAATTTATCAATACACACTTTTTATCTAAGAAAATAAACAATTTTTACAAATACCTACATATTCTATTCATTGTATGTATGTGTTCGTCTACAGTGATATCAGTAGACGTTAATTTATATATTAGTCAGACGATGAGAATAAAACTGTATGAAAGACGATTAATAGATAAATTTGGTATTCATCCGGCTAATGTTGATATTAGCCGCATGGCGCCTGCTGAAGGAGTGTGGTGGTCCGGGTGTGCGGCGTCTTTTGTATTTGCGAGAAGTATTTTGGTAGAAAAATTGCTTCGAAATTGTGCGTTGCACTGACTCAGGGTTGTTTTATGTAAATCGGTAAAGCCGGAGACGGGAGCCTCGACGCGATCACGGAAATGGGTATGGAGGCGTGAACTGAGTGGTACAGGTGAAATGGTATCGGGTGGAAATGATGACTGTCAGTGAGACTCGAAAATTCATACGTTTTGTCTCTGGCAAGCCTTAGGGACTTCCCACCAGCAATCTGAACCCCGTTTACCAATTCCCTATCTATTCTCCTATTCCTCCTAAGCAATTCCTGCTTTGGACTTTCTCCAGCCTTTGTGTATAATGTGAAGTATTAACCAGCTAATTCGGGTATTAGCCAGATTTGGACGCTAGCCGTAACATATACAGGGAATTTCATATAATATGCAAAATCAGGATGTGCCATTCAAGTTCCCTGTTGACTGCGATATTTAGTTAATTCATTTGCACCTTGTAACTCGTGATTTATGTGCACCTACATTCCTCTGATTTTCAGTGCTTGTTCGTTCTCATTGTTCCTTGTATCTCATTTCCGGGATCCCCCTTCTTCTTTTTCATCCGAACATTTCCTTATTACTTTCTCTTACTCTTTTCCGTCTTTCGAATGGCCTATCCCTATCTTTTCGACCTCTGATCGCAGTTTTACCAACATCTCATTTAGAACTGTTTTCCGTTAATAATTCTCTCTGTTAAATCATCCCACATTTCCGATAAAAATAATGACATATCTTTATATAGCTCAATGGCGCAGTAAAGTCTATCACTTCCACTATCATATTTCCTCTCCGACGATTATCATCGATCTGTATTCCCCTAATGTTTCAGTTCTCATTAATTTATTATGTTTCCTAATGTCACTTAATATCACACATCTAAAATATCCTCAGTACTTACAATGTAATGTCATAACCAACACCAGGCGAATGCCGGAGCAGTACCCTACGAAATGGGCCACGAACCGCGCGCGATCTTTCCTTCCTTTTCCTTGTCCTATCTTCTCCCCTTACACACACACACACACACACACACACACACACATACACACTTACACTAACATGCACTACACTACCACATATTTAAGGAGACCGATCGGGAGCTTAGAGTTTGTCCCGGCTGGGGCGGTGCCCCGCTGGTGGGAGAGTCCTGGTTAGGGGGAAACCCCACTAGCCGACGGTAGGTCGGCACCGGATCTCGCCATCCAGCGGGGGATGATCACCGCCATCTCCCGAGAGAGATAAACATGCACTACACTTACGGGACTAATGACCAAAGCCGTTGACGCGCCCGGAAACACGAAAAAATATATCAATCAATCGTAACCATCCCTCAATCTCCACAAAATGCATGAGACTCCTAACATCTTCCACGCCTCCAATATCCCGGCTATCGTCGCCAAAGTCCCCAGCTGCTCCCACGCCCCCCGGTTGCACCGCCGCCTCCGCCTCCGCCCCCGCCGCGTCGCGCCGCCCGCGTCGTTATTCTCGCCGCCGCCGCCAGGCTGCGCGCGGGCTGAGCAAACGGTAGCGTGCAGGCGAGCGGCGGAGTGTGGCCGTGTTTGCTGCCAACTTTATTACCTCCTTTCGTTGAGAATCAGCAGGGTCTAAACCGATGTATACCGCCCACGCCGCCTGAGGCATGGCGGTTCGTCGAGGGCGCCGAAGGGAGAGGGCAGGGGACTCCACGAAGGGATGGTCGCCTCGCTCCCTCTGAGCTGCGTCGTGCGTGGGGTGGTAGGCGCTCCAACTAGTTTCTACTGCGGTCGTTCTTTTATCGAAGCAATGTGATGGTTTGGTGAACTTGTAATGTTAATTATTATTTTCCTGCTTTCTGTTGTTTACAGATATAGTATATTACATAAATGTAATATCGTTGAAAAGTGGCTTGAATTATGAAAACAAAAATTCTTAATAAGGACGTGCCCAACTTACTTTTTATTTATTTAATATGAAAGATATAATTTTTTTCCGTCAGATAGTATTCAAGTCCTCATGATTCGGATCAGTTCATTTCAATGTTTTTTTGCAAAATTCCACTAGCTAATAATACTAAAACTAGTACTTTCCTTGGTAACTCTTCAGTATAGCATTAATCCAGAAATCAATTAGTAGTGCTACAACTACATACTTTCTCGCTTTAAACCTAACTATTTTGAAAATGTTGATTCTTCACCTAAAGTACCTTCAAAAATTAAAATATCACTTTAAATTTTAAAGGGCCGCAATATCAGCAAGATTAATTGTGAAATATTACCCTTCTCATACTAAATCTTACTTACGGTTTAGCCATTAGCGTTGTTCACGGGCGGACAGACTTTGCTGTAAACAATTTTTCGGTATTAAAGAACCACAAAACGTAGATTCTGACAGTGTGTTGGAGGAAGTAGGCCTACTTTACTACATACTGGAATGGGATTTATCCCCTTTTACCGTTCCGGGGCCCCACAAAACGAGTTTTTCCTGTCGAAAATTAGCCGTTTTTTCTTCAGCATTGCATATTCACTACACTACGTAAGTAGGATGCGAGAAAGTATTTTTTTTATTAAATTTTTAAATAAGATCATGTATATTTTTTAAAACCATGTTTTTTGTATAATTTCTGCATGAAATGTATGCAATGTATAAAAAAATCAAAAACGATTCCTGTCTAAATTTTTTCACGTATAGAACAAGACGATTAAGTGCGACGATTAAGTGTGCAAGACAATAGAATAAGTGCGCTGGTCTCATTTTCATTTAATTCTCAGAATTTTCGTAAATTGCAAACATTAGAAATAAGACGAGGAAGTATCTGTTGTTGTAGCACCTATTAAAATGTGAGTTCCTACATTTTTTAACACAATCATGCCCGTGCCAGCTTTGCACGTGCAAACTCTTCTCATTCCCCCCTCCAATTTTGATACAATTCATTGTATCATTTTATAGGTCTCTAATAGCTTCTCTTTGACACTGCAACCCACAATTTACTCTAATATATGCTGTCATAAACTGTCTTATGATCTAAGAAAATTATACACATCTCCACATTTCTGGCCATGTATTGAAGTTTTTTACACGAAAAAGTTAACTTTGTGAGAAATTGTTTCCAATACGAAAACCATTTTGCTCTGCATCACTGATCTCGTGTTCGATTTGGTTTTTGCTTAGAAGCTTTGGATTACGGAGAGAGAAAATCACTATATAATAAGATACACTCATATGTACAAATTATATGTGACATATATTGGGTTTAGTGACCCTTTAAGACGTTCTGGAGTCTTTCAGGTGACGCTCTATTTAGTAGATAATACATTAGTAATTATGAGATGCAAGAGAAACACAAGAACACTGAGAAAACGTGCTGAGAGTTTGCTTAACTTCAATTCATCCCCAAACTGCACGCGCTTCTTTTATCGTTGGAGCTTCAATGCTTTGACCATGCTTTGTTACTTCAATGCTCAGACTGTCACGTGTGGCGGAAGGTCCTGGCAGAGAGATTCTTGAGAACATTGTAGACCATCAATTTACCACCATCATATATTGACTATGTCACTCATTTTTCCTGGCTTTCCTGACTTTCTTTCTTGCTCTCTGCAGTTCATCTCCTACTAGCGTAGAGTAGCATGTTCCAAATCAACTGCATTTGGCCTTGTTCAGGAAAAGTTCAATGTTGCCTCCTTCCTCCACTCGCTAATTCATAAGGCTGATTTATATTCTGTCCAAAAACAAATCTTTACATCCTGCAATTCTCTCAAAAACATGAAATCAATGTCGTGGTTACCCATTTTATTAACTCTGTTCGCAACATGACCTCTAAGGTCATTCTGAAGTTGGAGCCGACCACGACAAGTCGGAGTTTACCCCCTAATTCTTGTCATAAAAAGACAGATCAGTGTTTTCCTTCGCGTATTTGGATGAAACATACTTTTTAATATTAATTCTCATCTATAAACTGATTTACTCCATCTCAAATTATGTTTATGTTATAACGAGTACGAGCGTAGACTTCATAATTTATTAAGTGATTTTAGAACCCAATTTCGTCAATGTTTTTTAATTGTCACATTTTCCTATTATTAGTCCTTGTTTTAAAGTTTCTCGCTCCTTCCGTGTCTAGTCGGATTAAGACGCTTCATTCGTGGCTAAACCTGGGAACATCTCGGAGGCAACAAGCAAGAGAAGTGGACGCAGGAGGAGAAGTCTTGGAGCGAATTTCCCCTAGTTGGTCTCATCAGCACTTGTTTGCCCACTCCAGTTTATTTACTGTCGTCTGAGATGCTTTGTCTCTGGCCCCGTCACCCTCCTAATTAATATCCTGTAAATTTAAGTTGTCGGCTACAATAACATTTTCTTGGAAAATTTTTCTATGCTTATCAGCTCCTTGAAAATCATTGTTCAATGGTTTGTACATCGATGCACAATGAATGTACAATAATTTGTACATTCAAATCATTGTTCGGTCTCGGTAGACTCCAAAAACTGCAAATTTTTTATTTCTTTTATTTTGTGCAAGCATTCTTCTCCTATTATGCGGTTTAAACTATTTAGCTCCAATTTTATGCAATTGAACACTCCCTTATTCCTACCTTCTCGGTCTCGTTTATACATTGCGTGCTTCTTGATGAATACTTGTGAATTACTAAAATCAGGGCTGAGGCATAATTTAGTTCTTATAATTATTAGATAATATTAGATTTATTATTAATTCTAGAATTAAGTGTGGGAACTTAGTGGCACGATATCTTAACTTTACATTTAATTGAGCTGGTGTTGACCAATAATACTCTACAAAATAAAATATTTATCTGTATTTTTCTATCATATTATTTGATTGCATACATTTGTTGACAACATTCGACAATTTACCTGCAACATTGTTAATTTATCTTTTTCATGAGTGTTTCGGGCAGCCTATGTCATTCTCCGACCTACCCGTAACAAGGCAGTGACAGACCCGAGAGTACCAAGTCGAGTAGCTTCTCGCTATTGAAGTGGACTTCACTACGCTCGAAGTCTTGAACGCGAATGGCAAATACGTCAGCTTTGAAAGAATACTTCCTCAAGAATAGGGGATGATTTTGTGATCAAAAAAATATTGTCTAGAAGATTGAATGTAACGAAAATGTCAGTTTATAATGGTATGCAATAACGATTATGAGGCATGCCAATTTATCAACTCCATTTTCTCTTTTTTGACGTCTCTGGAGGTCATTGGTCTTAAAGGTAGGTCGTGTTTCACAATTATGTTAAATCATTTGTTATAGTACATCACTTGTAATGTAATATGCTATTGACTACTATGTACTAGTGAATACTATTCAGTGTAAGGTGAAATATTAAGATATATGTGTAATGGAAGCCCTGACGAAGGTTCAGTAAAGGGCCAAAAAGGTGTCAATCTGTAGCTCGTGGTTTAATTTAATTATGTAATTTGACCTACTCTCATGAACAAATCCAATCATAATTTTTTTATTATTATTTTGATTTTCCCACCCCGAGATACGTGTATTGTCGGGGGAGACTCGCAGCTTAACGCAACTTACCGGAGATTTTCTGAATCAATGGGATCGGCCATAGGTGATCGTCCCATATCTCCACAAATTTCGCGACCTTTTCGCCATCTAGCAACGAATGAAGAAATCACTCGGGCAACAAAACAGGGGACTAGAATGTAGCTCAGAGGCTTCCTTTACTCTTGAGAATATTTTACATGCAGTGAATCTACAACACGGGACATCCGAGTTTACTTCCCCTCTGAAAGAAGGCGTATGAAGGATTTTTCACCATTAAAAAATTCACGGATTTGAAACCTCGAAAAGGAGTAAATTTCTAACTCCTTGCGAGGCGGCTTTGTGAGAGACATCCAAATCACTCGCAAGCTACTGCCGAAAGGCGTTACCTTCACGGCAACCGGTGTTGATGCCTTTTGCATTTTCCTCGAACACGAAATATTTCTTTTCCAAATACTCGTAATTTTCGGACAGGCCGCGAGCATCTTGAACCACCAATGCAACATACCCGCCAACGGGGAACACGAGGTCTTCCCCGTCCCCCGCTTCATTTCCATGGCGCCACGCAAACGAACCCAGCCGTAAAACGCCCTTCCTTCCCGCATGTGGACCAAATGTGATGAAACGGCTGAAAGCCTGCAAACAGTCCGTCTCCAAGCAACAGCAGCAGCAGCAGCAGCGTTTGCACCAAGAGCAAACACGAGCAGTCTCCCGCAGACCACGCTTCGCATCTTATTCCCGGGCGGGGTTCTGTCGCGGTGCACACGCGCGCTCTGATTTAATACGAGGGGATTATGACGCCAGCGGCGGTGGCGGGGAGGGGGTGCGGGCAACGCCTCGGCGAGGGCCGGTGGTGGCGGCGGCGGCAGCGGCGACAGCTAAGGTTGGCAGCACCGCGCGTCGCGTCGCGCAGACCGCTTCTAATCAACTTTAAACAAACACGCGTTCTCCTCAATCTCCGTCGACCACCGTCCAGCCGCACGCCCGCACCCGTGCTCTAATCCAAGCTAACGTTATTGGTTTTTGGTTTCGCCGACGCGCACCGCCCCGCCCCCGCCCCGCCCCGCTCCGCTCCGCCCCCGCACCCAAACATGGCTCGAAATGAAACTTGCGGTGCCCGGCGGCGGCGAGGGTGTGGGGCAGGGGTGGGGGCGGGGGAGAGCGGGAGCGAAGAGGGGACTGGTTCGGGAGCGGGCGCGAGGGAAATGGGGAAGGAGAAGGAATTGAACGGAGAGAACTGATAAGTGGATGGAGGCAAAGGTGTTCGAGAGCAGAAAAGGGAGCGAGGATGCGAGAAAAGGGCAAAGTGCTAAAGAGGCCAGAAAGTAGAGAGGGAAGAGAATCGAATTAACACAGGAGCTAGCTTGAATGAAAGGAACGATATGTGAGGACATGCGATCGAAAGTGATAGTTGGAGATAAGAATGAAGCAGAACTGATGTGTCTCAACTGAATGTAGATAACTACGATGAAGCCAACAATAAATGAAAAATAATCGAGTAATACAGAAATGCTTGTAGATGGAAAATATATGATCAAATTATAAATGTGTGAAAAACTGATCAACTCGGTTCCTGATACACATGCAACATGAATTTGGAAGAGAACAGGAAAACAATTTGAAGATAGAAGGAAACGGAAAAATTGCGTATCAGGAGACTGATATCGTAAATGCCATCTAAGAGAGTTTATCTCCTAACTTCACATAAGTTAGGAGACTTTGTCTCTACGTGTAAACGCCCCTTAAGGGTTTTGTAGGGTTACCAGGTCTGCTTTCAAAAAATAGCGGACAAGCGGAGGTTAGTAGTTACTATATGTTTTCAAATTTTACAATTAAATTATATATTTTCTAACAAACAGATTAACACATATTAAAATAATCACTTCAAAAATTTACTTAAAATTCAAAACATCAAATATATTCCAGTAAAATCTGTCTAAACAGGAACCTGTACAAGTCGGAATCCTACCTTGTAACAAATTTACATTTTCGTTTAAATCAATGTAACTACAGTTACTGAAGTAAATCTGTCATTTACTTATTTCGTAACGTGTGATTACACCGTCACGCATCCCTGGGAATATCTCAATTTATGGATAAACTTCCCTATCGGTAGTGGGTTCGTCTTTGCTAAACTACTGATCGATTAACAAGCCAACACAATTTTACAGTTTTAAATAACAAATAACATGTATTCTATTGAATGAAAATCACTGTACAATGGAATTCACAGATCCTCCTATGTTCTCACTTTTCGTAAAACTATGGTAGCTAGTTCCCTACCTAAACTGCAGTTTTCACTAAAGTGATAATAAATCTGATCCCCGTTTACAAGCAACAAGCAATAAATACATATTTACACTTCACAAAAAAGATCACACATGAGACACACAAATCATAGTACAAATATTCATCCTGCAAAAAAAATACATACACACAATACTCGAAATTCACTACTACCTTTTAAATCACTAATTACGTTACACTTAATAGTCACATTTGACCTTCGGCTTCTACATAGCCTTTCAACACAAAATTTTGTTTCATAACGTCTCTTAAATGATTTGAATCAATTGCATATGACTCTAAATAAATAATTCTGTACAAAACAACTTCTATCATAAACATAAGGATTGCTCTAATCTGATTCCTCTTACGACTGTCGAAAAGAAATAAAATCACTGGCTAGCAAGACCAATGTTCTAAGAAACTTGCCCGATCAACGTCTGTTATTGAGGGAAGCTCACATTACAACGTTTTGGCTAGTATAATTATAATCCTATCTCAGAAGTTTTTTTTCAGACTGAAATTTAATGAGTGTTCTTTCTGTTTTTATGTGACTCACGACCGGCGAATTCCTCAAGTTGGACCCACGCTGTGTAGCTGGCCGTCGCGCGACACTCGCGCCTCAAGGTCGTCGTTCTGCTGCAAGGTCCGTGCGTTGCCCGTCGCGTCGAAACTGGAGTGTTTCCGAGCACCGTCCCCTCGTCCTTCATCGAAAATTCACCACAGCTTTCGCAGAGGCGATGGTCGCATCGGAATGCGAGTCCGAAACTCCAAGTTATTAATTCGTAATAGCAAAAGTCAAGCTAGTGTTGGATAATCCGTACTTCTAATAATTCTCAAAATTCCATAATAGGATTTCCAAAGTGAAATTCCAAAAATAAGAATAAAAAATATATGAAAATATATGAAAGCTGTAACAAAGAAAAAACATGTCCTATGTTACAATAGTCCTCCTTTCTAGCAACAAGAATGCAGCAACGTGGTTTTACAGATTCATTTCGATCTATTACCGCCGTCGTTCTTTCATTCATTGCATTCTTGTTTAATATTCATTTACTAATTCCATGTAATCTCACGACATTCACAGTACGTAAATCCATGAAAAGTGTTCAGTCATTTACCTTTTATTAAAGCTTTTGTGTTCCGTTATCTTCCGCGTGTCCCTCGTCGACTATGTGGTGTACTTGTAGGCAACCGTTCACCTCGGCGTCTCGAACCAGAAAGAGAGCGAGCTCTTTTGACACAAGTTCACGCCACGTCCGTATTTCCACAAAAAATTCCTGATTGGCTATGGTCTGAGTGCGTTCAGAAATCCTTTTCTGACTTACGCCATCTCTTCGCCACTATAGAAACTACGTGTAGGGCGTAATGTCGGGTATTATTGCTTCTATTTTCCGTTGGTGATAAATGTGACCGACGACAAGCGGTTACAATCTTAACCGGAAAATTTCTCCGGCCCGTAAAGTTAGATGGCATTTTACACAGCGGAATCTGTCCAACGCGGAAACGGAATGATTTTTCATGTCTTGTAAGAGAAAAAATCCTTCATAAAACAGAATTTCTATGAAATGAAAGCAGTTGGCAGGGAGAAGTGAGATACTCTTAATGGAATTAATGCATTGCATATATTTTAATATGCAGATGCATTAATCCATGTGATATGAATTCCAGTCGCGACAGCCGCACAGTGAAGGAAGGGGGCTTCAGCTGTTAGCGTACAATTCGACCTTGGGGTCATTTATCTCTCAAGGCGTAGCCGTAGGAGAATTCCCTCTTTCCAGGCTCTCTGAACGTGGAAAGGTGTATGGACCTGATATGTCTTCACGCATCTCCCGGCCCCTTCGTTGACAATCGTAACACCTTGACCATAGCCGCAATGGTCAAGGCCATGCGAGGATATTAGAAAGACCTAGTACTCTGGGCTGTGCCGCATTATGCGCTGAAAAAGTCTGCGAGAAGTCCGGATGCAGCCCCTAGCCAGCGAGGTGGTGCGTTTTCACCAGTTTGACAAATGAATAAAAGCCATAAAACTCTAAATATTTAAATTTTTCAACTCCTGGAAACATAACTGAAAAGGTGTTAGTAAGAGAGAAAAGTAACAAGCAAAAACTCTAGATCAGTGGTGGAAAACGTAACATTATTTTAGTGAACACGTTGTGAAGTTTTTCCTTTTAATTGTTAGAAATAACTATGTTTAATATTCATTTATTGGTAATTCCTCCCATAAATAAGTTATAAGTGAATATATTTTTATAATTACAATAAAGTCATGTTACTAGTTTTACGTCGGAAATATTAACATATAAGTCATAAATGGACAACCTCACTTAAAACGGACACCTCCCTAAACTGGAATATGTTTTTGTCCCGATCGATTCCGGTTTAAAAAGATTTTACTGTAGTATGAAAATATTAAATTACATTTTACTTTGCTGTCGTGTGTATTTTTTATTTGACTGCGCAGCATTGAACAATTCTTTGCGTATAAGGAATAATTCTTTAGTTCAGTACAACGTTCAGTACAACGTTGGGAAATATTTTAAAATATTACAAAGTTCACTCCGAACTAACGGTACAAGCAGTCGGTTACGTTCGTCAGTCCATAAATTTTCCATGACGCTGAAAATTCGTTCATTTTCAATTGATACCGGAATTGATGCACAATACTAGAACAGTTTGAGTAAACTCGAAGCTGGCTCTTTCTTGAAAAAGTACATCCACTTTTCAAGGGATGAATCGCCCTGCAGATGAACATAAACTTCTTCTAAGGAAGAAATTTCATCGACGGGAGTGTTGTGTGGACGTTCTCGGCATGATCATAGTAACCAGATGTTTGTTATTTCTTCTATAATTGGAGGGTGATTGCTATCAGTTTGATTAAAACAACTTAGGTTCTCATATATTGAACCAGGGAAATTATACCACATTTTGAGGTACGCAATGGCTCTTTAATACACATAGATGGTTTCTTTCTTTAACTTTGGCACGGCATTTGTAGGCAAATGATTTTACGTAAGGCAAATAAAACTTTCATTCCAAAAAAACTGGTCATCGGATTTGTTTTGCAAAGAATCACGCAGCTTACACATAATGTGAAGATCACAAGAAAGCATTTTCTTTCTTTCCAGCTTCAGTAAGGTGTCTTGCATTATAGTCATGAAGTTCCTGAAATATAAGTACAATTCTGAAATTGTTGGTTCATAGTCCTTTCCGAGTTTATTTTCCCTATCCGAAATCAAATTTCAGATAACCTTATGGCACTTATAAGATCCAAGAGAAATAAAATACGAGTTTAGAGGTACACAGTTTAAAAGAAGTCTTTCGACCGCTTTAAACAAACATAACCAACGTATGGGGACATTGGGCAAAATTTCATGGAATTCTGACTTGCTAAACTCAAAAAATGATTTCCACTCTTTTCGTTACTTCGCGGAATTCGAAACTTGGGCAAAAACCTCCAGCACTACATTTTCGATATTAAAAAAAAGTTGATGCTTTTTTTGCCCCGTTGTGTAAAATGTGATTATTACAATGAGCAGCTACAATGTTGTCATTTTCCAGTAATACTTTTTGGTAAACAGATTTGTTTCCTCCAAAATTGACCAATGCATTATCTTCTGTGTAAACTGAAACATTATTTATTTCTAATTCGTTACCACCAAGAACTTGACACCACCAATTTTTATTGTTGTAGAATCTTTAAAACAATCCTTATGAAAGTCTACAATTTTCATTTTGTCCTTCTTCACAAATAAAATATTGTGAAACAATGGAATACATTTTGCGATTTTCCTTGTTTTATGCATCAGTGAAGAGAGAAAGTGGAATTCCAGTTTTAAAATCATTGAGAACCAACTCAATAGCAAAAGGATACAAAAACTTATTCAATTATGTCTTATTTTCCGTTACGAGACTCAAGTCATAAGGCCTGCTCTCCCATCTGGCCACTCAAATTCCGCTGACCTCCTTTCCCCCTCTAACAGAGAAAGGAGGTATCACTCAGGCGACGAAACTGGCGATTTTCAATTTTACTCAGAGGGTTCTTTAAGGCCAGAGGATCTTTTACATGCCGTAATCTACAACACGGGACAGCTGGTTTTACTTCTCGTACGAAGCATTTTTATAAGGCGAATAGAAGACTGGGTTCTGTGTACAGGAGGTGAATGGAAGATCGGAGAACGTTATATAATAAAACAAAACGGTGCAACGAAAGCCTGACAATACAACTTCAATTCAATTTGAACTACAAACGTTGTTCGTATCATTATCAATCATATTTACCATCTTCCTTTGAAGCCTTTGAGGACATTATTTTGTAAGAGGAAATCATAACAATAAATAAGTTATTACAAAATTAATCTGAAATATGTGTAAAGGAAAAACTGTTTACATGTGTCTATACACGGTACATATTATTCTACAAAAACATGAATGATTTTATCCTACACGTAAAATTGGGAGTATTTTCTTGGTTATGATGTACTTTTTTATAATTTAATTTTCCAAATGAAATTTCGAACATTTTTATGTCATAAAATTAATAAAACCTTGATTTGGGGTAACATCGTATTTATACCAAACTTGCGTATCTTCAATTGGTCGGGTCGTGAAGCCGGTTTACGGAAAGTTAACCAAGAGTAATCGCAGGGATTAATGCTTTGAATAGAAAAGATTTTTCAAAGTAACAGTAATGAGATAAGAACATTTGAAATCGTATCTATTATTAAGCGAACTAATATAAAAGTTGATAGATTTTTGAGAGTGAATAACAAAGAAGTGTAATACATAGTAAAATGTAATAAATCATCGTTGTAGTTTGGATTCAAGTGAAAAAGATGGCCAAACTAAATATTAAAAAAAAAAAATTTTAAATTGTACGTCGGTATTGTTATATACTCGTTTAATTTTTGCTACGTATTTTTAAAACTTAGAACTTATATGAAGTTACTAAACTGTTCGTTATATTATACGATTTAAGAATTAATTAATTAATTAAGCCAATACAATCTCAAACGGGGCAAGGCGTCTCCAAGATGGAACGTAGCTCGTTAATTTGAAGGCCCACAATTGAGTTATATGATTGTGGTATACTGTAGTGCACTTTAATACTTTAGGTACACACTTCTCTCGGCCAGTGCGTATTCTTGGATCATTTTTCTGTCGTGCTTTCTGTATTTGAAATATTGCCACAATTTTCTTTCGGATATTCCTATTACTTCTCCCATAAATTGTTTCATGTCTTGAGAAATTATGAAAGCCCCTCCGTTTCTGCCTTTTGTTTCTCCTATAAAGCTAAATATTCTGTTATTAGCTTTTTATAGAATTTCTTGTCCTATTCCTCTGACTTCTAGTAATCCTAGAATGTCAACATTAAATCCTGCGAAAGAAGTTTCAAGTCCAATATATTTGTATTCAATACTCAAACCTCGCACATTTAATGTTGCTATTCTCAGGTGATGGTGGCTTTTGTTTTGGGAGTGAAAGGGAGTTAGTTTTTTACTTTGATTTTCTGAAATTGCCCGTGTAATGAGATCTACGTCCCGTTAATTTGTAATTTTTGGGAGCCAATTTTTACTGAGTTACCTTTTTCACGTTCTTCTTTGCCTCTGGCTCGGATTTTTGCTTGCACTTGTCTTTCTTGATTGGTCATGTCGTCCTTCATGAAACAGTCATACCCCTTCAATTTATTTGTTATTCATTATACTTATTTGTTTTCTAGTGTTCAAATTTCGATTCACGCCATATCTCTTCCTTTCGTCTTTGCCGATACAGGCTTACTTTCCGTGGCCGATGTCTACTCCCATTTTTTCAAATAGTGTTTTCATCGTGTTGCAGAGATTGTTTGTTTTCTTCTATATCGACACATTTAATAATTATGTTGTTTCATGTGTCTTTCCTGTTTCGTACTTCCTCCTTGTTTACTAGAATTTGTAATTTCCAACAAACACCCTTTAAAGTTTCCTCTAGCTAATTTTCTATTTTTTTTCTATTTCTGTTTGAGATTTCTCTTTGAATGTTGTTTGGTTTTTCCCCCTTGATCAAGCTTCTCCATAATTTCTTGTGTTTGCTGTCTGCTATCTTCCAGAAACTTATCTTTATTCCTTTTTTTCTTTCTTGGCTTCTTCATTCACGTGAAATTTATCTCTAATTTCTGCAATTTCTTTGGGTATTTCTTCACGGAATTGTTGGTTCCTCTATTTCTTTATTCCAAGATTTCTTGCGTTTTTCTTTCCTCAGTGACGCAAAGTTCTAACTTAGTTTCTTTTTAGAATCTTTATTGACTTTCTTAAGTTCATTAATTGAATTGCGAAGTTCCGAATGTTTAAAATGGTTTCCATGGCGTTTGGTTGTTCTTTGAGTTTTTTTTAATGATAGTGATCTTTCGTTACCTTTTTCCACTATCCTCACTTTGGGTTTTGTACTATGATAATTTTTGGTTTTCTTTCTAGTTACTATACTTATTTTCTTATGGTGTGATTTCCCCTTATTGGCACTAGAGTTCGTTGTAAGTAAGCTAATGCAACACCCCCTGGATATATTCGGGGGTGTTGGCTAACGTCGCTCAACTTATTAATTCTTAATCCGATAGATAGTGTTGGCCGCTACTGTAATAACGCGCACATGTTCGCAAGCAGCCATCTTCTTCTTAACATAACCTAACTACCTTACTGTATCGTTGATCTTTTAAAGTTTCTTACCCACGATTTTCTTGAATATGGAAGAACTAAAAATGCAGATATTGAGATCTGTGAAAACGACGAGAAACGCTCTAGAAAGACTAGGAGTAAAGAAATCAGTTTGGGATAAAGAGTGTACTGAAAAGAAAAGGAAAGCGTTAAAACAAGCTGGAAGAAATGCACTCAGCATAGATAATTACAAAAAAGATAAAAAAGAATACAAGGAACTGCTCAAAAGAAAAGAGAGAAAAAGAGGAATATGAAAGAGAACTAAAACCAATAAAATCGGTAGGAAAATCATGGAAATATATGAACACGGAAAGAAAATGAAACACATAGAACTGTGGAAACATAGAAATACGAAAATGGAAGGAATTTTACATGGAAAGATTGAACGTAAACGACTCAAAGAGAGATTCGATGAATAGAGCAAGGGGTAAATGGAAGAAAATGCCAGAATTATCTGGTAAGAAGATAAACGAGAAAATCAAACGACTGCAGGAAAAGAAAGAAACAGGAGAAGACGAAATAAAAAACGAAGCATGGATCTATAGACCAGAGAATGTTTTGGATACCGTAGTAAATATCATAAAAAGTGTGTGGAGAGGTGAAGGTTTCAATTCTCACAGAAATGCAATGAGGCTTCTGAAGAGGAAGAAGTGTAATACAACATTTATATTCTAAATCATTTGTCCAGTACACAAATCAGTAAGAATAGAGGGAAGCTTTATGAAATTTTTGCAGACTTGGAAGTAGTATTCGGCACAATAAAGAGAGTGATGTATGGATAAACTGGGATTAGAAGAATGCCTCACGAACTGAATACAAGAGATATTCGATTAAAGTAAGTGCGTGGTAAAAGTACGTGGAGAGGAGTCGGAAGAATTTTGAGTGGAAGAAGGGGTAAGACAACGTGGAACCCTTAAGACCAACTCTCTTCCCTTTGTATGTAGCAGATTTAGAAAATAAAATGCATGAAGATCAAAGAAAAGGAGCATGGGAAACAAAAACAAATATGTTATCGTACGCAGATGACATTCTATTATTAGCAACAACACAAGAAGGGATGAAAGAATCATTAGGAATTTTTGAAGAATATATTGAAGAAAAACAACTAACGTTGAGTATTTCCAAATCCAAGATGTTGATGTTCCAGAAAGGAGCAAAGACCAAGAAAAGAGAATGGGAATGGAAAGGAATGAAATTACAAGAAGTGAGAGAATTAAAATGCTTAGTCTATACATTTTCTTACAACTTAGGAACGAAGAGTCACATTAGGTAAATTAGAGAAGAGCAGTAATTGCACCAAAACAAGTATGAGGAATAGGGAACAGAAAATTCGAAGAATACTTTGACCGGAGGATGATGATGTATACACACCTTGTGAGAAGCATCATGTTTGCGGCGGAAATCTTGGGATGGAGTGAACAGCCTTTACTGGAGAAGAAAGAACGTCAGTTTCTCAAGTGGACATGGAACTAGATACATGTCATGGACATGGAACTACAGACACCAGGGCACATAGTATTAGACGAAAGTAACTAGGAGAAGATGCGAATAGAAGCTGAAAGAAGAGCAGTGAAGTTCGAAAAGAAAATAAGGCAAGAAACAGAAAACACTATTTTGAAAGAATGTATAAGGGAAATTGACACAGCCACCGAGGATACAAAATGGATGAAAATGAGAAATGAATATTTTCAGCGAAACGATGTGGCAGTAGGACAAATATTGAGAAAATGGGAGGAAGGGTAAAAAGTAGAACAATTATTGGCAGAGAGAGACAATGAAATTCAGCAAAACAGAATTCAAAATTCACGATACTGCAAATGTTTCAAAGTAATCTAAACACACAGAGGCAAATCAAAATATCTCTCATATCCAGGACACAAGAAAAGTCAAATCATCACAGCAAAATTGCGGTGAGGAAATGGGATATTAGGAAACCTCTTTTGGAAGATAGATGCAAAATCTGCCGAATCTGCTGTCAAGAAGAAATAATGGAACATGTAATTAAATGTGCACAAGAAGGAAAAACAAACCAAAAGAAGATAGAGCAAATACTAGATGAAGGAGGAACGGGAAAGCCCATTTTGAAACTTACAGAAGACAGAAGAAACCAGGAAATAAAATAGGCCCAAACATTTGTATTTTTTTTCTTTTTGAGACTAGGTAATGACAGGATACGTTCAAACAAGATTTATATGCAATGTATTGTGAAATAAACAGCGACTACTATTACGAATTTCTGAATGCACCTCTTTACCTTCACTTGATCCTTTTTTTTTTTTTGTTGTTGTTATTTGAAAGCTAACTCTGCTAATGAAGTCCTCTTCCGTCCTCTTAAAACCAAAAAAATATCACTTACATTCATTACACGCTGTAAAAATGTGTTTATGCAACAACTATTGCTATCCATGTGTTTATCCAACTTGGATAAACATGTATTTATCTAACTGTCATTGCTTCGATTTAACAAGTGTGGTGTAATAATGGATGCTTCAAGGGTCCACAGTATAATCGTTAGTGGATCGGAACCAAGGTTGTGTGGTAACACCTAGTGTAATCCATTGGCATTCTTGGGCAAAACAATGCATTTTCCTTTTTTGGGAAGGAAAGTAAAGCCGATTTTTCGTGTCACAGATTTGCATTGAATCCTCAGAACTACATTATCGTGAACCCCCTTCATCGCTGTTATCAATTCCGAGTTCACTGCTAGATCGCTAATGGCAAGTCTTCTAATGTCTTAGGAGACATTAGAACTGCAAAAGGAGCGTTACCATCTGCTGGAATATAGAATGTCCAGACTGACCCGAATCAACAAACAGCACCGTATGCACCATCTGACGGCGGTCATGTGCAAAAGCTTAATCAAAACCTAGAGATCTATTTTCTTCCAAGTAATTGTGTACGCGTTTTTTGCCCAGAACAGCAATTACTTACGAACACCTTCGTCGTATTGTATTCGACGGTATGATTCACAGCAATTGTGTGCGGCGGCCGGTCTTTGGGTCGGCTTTCCAGGGCTCTCTGCTTTTCTAGAGACGGTCACTTCCCGGACGGGCTCCATTTTCGTGACCTTCCAGAAGGAACAGTTGTGTAAAGCTTCAACGATTGCCAGGGCTCACGACCTGAGGTGGAGGTACGTTTTAAGGACTCCGTTGATTCGACATTCACCGAGCAGCGAGCTACTGCTCGCCCAATCCCGAGCAGCTGATGTGCTCGGCAAATGTTCGCGTACTTTGATGTGTCCAAAAGACCTACACGCGATGGGTAGGGCGTAGGGCTAGCACTGAAGGTTCGGCGCTCGCAGGGGTGGATCCAGGCGATCTTTGGGGGGGGGGGGGGCCGCCATAAGGCAGCAAAGGAAAAGGCAAACATTTCTTGGCCGCGCAGCCGGGGTCAAAATATCTTCTAATTTCTACACGATTTGAAGTTTTCAAGCGTATTGAGACGGAGTTGAGAAATATATTTATTCGAATTGCTGTAGAAGCCTTACACATGAACAACTGTATAACTGTGTAATTCCTAATCTAGCGTGTCAAATTTTAAAATAGTTGATGACGTTGTTTTCGATCTTCACAATTCGTGATTTCAACTTGGTGCAGGTAAGTCTGGACATTTGTATAATACGATTGATCTTCAACAGTAAAATATCTCATGACAAAACGTGAAATGTTGTGTGTTTTTTACCTAATTCAAACCCAAGTCAGTAAGTTAATGGTTGTTCTCGAAAAGTGATCTTTACACCGGTAACCAACTTCTAGAAAGCAACACCTGGCGGCCCGTTGCCCCCGGACGGAGAGGTGGTGAGTGGGCGCGACCTACGCGGTAAGCCGGTTCGATTCCCAAGGAATTCGATTGATTGAATAGTGATTCTGTGCGGATCAACGGCTGAGATCATTAGACCCGTGAGCGTAGTTAAAGCTTTTATCTGTTATTCTCTTTCGCTGGCTGGCGAGATCTGGCCCAACCAGATCTTCCCCAACCAGATGAATTCCACCAGCGGTGCACCGCACCAGCCAGGACAAGCTCTATGCTCCCGACTGGCCTCCCGACAAGCGTGTTAGTGTAGTGCATGTGTGTGGGTGTGAGTGTTCAGGGAGAAAAGAGGACAAGGATGAGGATGTAAATATTATGCTCGGTCGTGGCACGTTTGTTACGGTACGGCTCCGGCATTGGCCTTGTGATGATGGGAGAAACCACGTAAAACTACCGATCAGAGCAGCCGGTCGCTAGAATTCTTTTCCAGACAGCGGTTGAATCCGACTTATCTATCTAGCTGAAGTCGATAATCCTGCTTCCCGACGAGACTTGAACCCAAGGACTTTGCGGTCAGAGGCACCGTAGTTGATACCCCGAGCAATCTTTGTCGGTAATTACTTCGTTGTAATAGAAGAGTTCATTAGATGGACGAGGGACGCGCTGGTTTTCTGCCGACGACAATACCCTTCCGGCGAGGCCAGGCAGCCCCCGATGCTCTCACGAGGCTGGGGAGAGAGAGGGGACGCATGCCCGAGCTGCAATCGAATCGAATTGAATCGAATCGAATCCGTGGAGCTTTCGTGTGGCGCTGTTTGTCGCCGCGCTTCGCGGGAGGAATATCCAGTTTTCTTTTATCTTATTGCTTTCGTGTTTCCTTATGAGTGTAATTAAAACGCCCAGTTTTACATTTCGCTGCGGTTTGTTTGTTTGTTTGGTTTAACTGTGGTTTTGATTGCACAAGGGGAGAGGTTGTGTTTCACAAAACTGCGATTCTCAGCGCTTGTTGGTTTATTCGACATTGCGTCAACTGGATTGGAGATACTCGCATTTCTAGAATGACAATAGCATATACGTGGACAAAAACGTTAAAATTTATGATTTTAAAAACAAAATGACAAACAGTATTTTTAAAAATTTCTCGCACTTAATAATGTAAGAAGAAATGTTGTAATCGTGCGCCAGAAAACGACAAACACAAAAATTCTTATTGTCGGGTCCTGGTAACGAAAAAGTGGGTAAATCCAGTTGCCAAGTAAAGAAAAATAATCATCACCGAAAAATCGATTAACGGCCAGACGTCTGTCTGCCTATCCGTCCATCTGTCTCCGTGTGTGCGCACAACGTTATCGCATTAACCGTTCAGCTGATATTCTCCAATCATTCTGCCTGATATCGTGGCCTCTGGAATTTGAAACCGATATTTTAATTTTGGGGAATACTTTACATTAAGACCCTCGGATATTTTCAAAATATAAAAAATAGCTCCAAATTTTTTTATTCAGTTTTGTTGTTGAATAGTGCAAAGAATATTTGAGAGAATGGTGCGGATCTCATTTTCAGTAAAATCTCTGAATTTTTGAAAATTGCAAAACAATGAAATAAATAAAATAAAATTAAAAGTAAAAAATGAAGATCTAGATTTTTGTCTCAGACAAAGGCTGTTGTACAAAATTGGCTTTTTAAAAAAGGTCATGTGCAATTTTTTGGAAAAACTAGTAGTTTTTGCGTAATTTTTGCTTGAAATTTACGCATTTTTTTCTCAAAAACCACTCCACATTTTTTCTTTACATTTTCTCCACTTATGTAATAAGAGACGGTAAGAAATATGGTGCTAGTCTAATTTTAGAGTATTGCTATTTTTTCGACAGTAGCAAAAACAATTCAAAACTACAAATTTGAAGATAGAAATGTTTGCCTAAAGTGTGTTGTACAAAATTAGATGTACAATTTTTTTTAAAAACGAGTAGTTTTTGCATAATTTCTGTTTGAAATTAATGAAATATAAACATGTTTCACACCAACTCCGGGCCGCGAGAAAAATTGAATGAATGATATAAGACATAATTAATTTAATTTTAATTATAATTTACCATTGAAAATGCCAATTTTAATTCTATTTTTACTTCCTCGCTTATTTTTACTCTGTTTGTATTCTCAATGTGCTGATGTATTTCTTTTTAAGCAAAGCTTAAGAAAAATTTCGAAACAATGCCGCAGCGATATTTGATAAGCTAATTGTTGTCGAATGTCGAGATGGTAGCGGTGATAATGATGGTAGTGATGATTTATTTAGTCCAGTTGGTTGTGGTGTATTTACTAGGCCGACAGCCAGTACTTCCGTTTGTGATGAATATAGCAGCGCTTTTTATAAATGACTCCTTAGAATGCCCGATGCGGTAACATTTAATATAATCTGATCCATAAAAAATTTACTGCATATTGAATTAAAGAAAAAGATACATTTACCGTATAACTTCTTCAATATAACATAAAGAAAAAAAATGCTCGGTAAAGTTTTTCCATGAGTCTGTACGAATTTAAACTTATTTGATTCAAAAATTAGGCCCGTAAGGGCCAAATTGTTTTTTATCGTCTTGAAGAAGAGAGATTTTATTTTCATTTGAAACGTTTTTGGGGTATTTCGCCGTGGTCGATCTAACAAATATACTATCTTAAAGTTTTATTTTCCTACACTTCGTTTGGGGCTGTATCAATATATAAATGGTGGTAATAAATTAACACTAGAACGACTGACGCCGTCATTTTGACGGCTCTCTAATTGATATTATTAGCGAAACCAATGCACATAGTTATGACAACGAGTAGCTGGTAACAATGAGTAGCTCGCTTCTTAGTTGAATTGGAAATTTTCAAATAATAGCTGAGGTGCAGAAAATGTAGTAGCACAGAAAATGCAACATTTCAATATTACGTAGCTGTTTCCAATAGCGCAAGAAAGAAAGGACCACTGGTTCTTTTTTGAGACAAATACAAATGAAATTACGTTGTATAATTCACTTTTGAACATTATAAGAAAGTACTTAATTTTGTGGATAAGAAATACACTACAAGATGTGTCAGGAATATGTTATTAGTGTAATTATTTATAATTACTGCCACGTAATACACCGTGAAAACATGACATAAATATACGTTTGTAATAACAGTTCTATTTGCTATAGAAGAAAGTAATTTCTCTCTCTGATTGATTTTAAATCACCGAAGTGTGAAATGATAACTTTAAAAATATCATCAATTCTTCATTGCAGCTCACTAATTAACTGGGAGATTACAATATCCGACTCTGAAAGCCCATTTTTATACCTGGAATTCCCACGTCATTTCCTGTCAGTCTGGAGGCTGTAATAACATCTATATCAACAATCCTCAGTTTCTCGTACAGTCTGTTGAGTTAAAGAAGGCACTTCGGCCTGGGTTTACAAAACCCTAATAGATTTGTTTCGCTGAGATCTTGCCCCAAATTATCTATTCAGCAAACATAGATGTTGGGTCAGTTCATGCAAAAAAGTGAGTCTCATGACCTCTGTGTCTTTAAATTCAAAGACACTGCAGTTTGACATTTTCCATGCTCCAAACATGAATCAGTCATAATTTTTAAGTTATATATGCCATAGTAACTTATCAATGAACATTTGAAATATTCGGTTTTCAGAGCGCACACCAATTCGTATAATTTTTGTCACACCAATATTTTTTTAAAAACACTTACAGCACTAATCTAAAAGCATAATATGAAATGTAAGTACAAACGCAGAATCAATTTCATATTTTTAAATATTTTAGCAAAACCTATTAAACAAATTTTTAAAATGTAATAGCAAAACCAACCGTTTGATTTCGTTTTTTCTGCTTTAATTGTTTTATATTCATTCTTTCAACCATGAAAGTTTGAATGTGGAACTTAAGAAACACCTTAGTAATATGTAGAAATAACTTAAAGGAACACTAAAGGAAGGGTAACCCATTTAGCACGTTACAACGCTGCTCAGTCACGGCGTCTGTCCACGGCGTATTCTTAGCATGTTTTCTTCTCCACATAACTAAAGTATCATTAGAGCACACATTTACCAGTGGCCGAAATTGGTATTTACCAACCACATGTTGAATATTTTCTTTCGTGTATAATAATAATAATAATAATAATAATAATAATAATAATAATAATAATAATAATAATAATAATAATAATAACTACAATAATAATAATAATAATAATAATAATAATAACAACGACAACGACAACGACAACGACAACAACAATGTGGATGAGCAAGCCTCTGGATGGAAAGCATCTGTATGCCATTAGTCAAGACCATGTGGACATGAAAGCGTCAAACTAGTGGCTATTGACAGGCCAGATGATCCCAGAGACGAAAGGCACTATGCTGGCAATACAAGATCAAGGTATAACCACTAGAAGTTATCTGAAAGCAATAGTAAGAAATCCTGGGGCACAAGATAACAGATGTCGATATGGATGCCAGGCACAGGAAAACATCCACCATATTACATCTGGATCCACACATTTCTCGGGAACTGATTATAAACAACGCCATGATGCAGTTAAAAAGATCCTACATCAAGAGATTGCTTACCAACACCAGCTTATAGAATGCAAGGTACTCTACTATAAATACGTACCTAACAATGTTCTCTATAATAATGAATGCCGACTTTATAGGGATAGAACAATTCTCACAGAACAGACAGTCCCTCACAACCGGCCTGATTTGATTCGAGTAGACAAGACGAAAAGGCAAGCCTACCTGATCGACGTAGCCATACCAAACATGAAAAATCTTCAAGAGAAGTAAATCGAAAAAATCACAAAATATGCTCCCCTGGTTGAAAGTATCAATAGACTGTGGTACATGGACCTTGTGAGAATCATCCCCATTGTCATCTCGAGCACCACAGTAATTCCGAAGACACTGTTTAAAAGTTTGAAGATCTCAATATTAATGTGAATATTTATAAGACTGTGCAGAAGGCTGTAGTTATCTTAACAACTGGAATAGCTTGTAAGTTTAAGGGTGTCGGGTAGATGTGAATTCTTAACAAAAAGACGTTGATAAATATCCTTTGGTCATATAAATAATAATAATAGTAATAATAATAGTAGTAATAGTAATAATAATAATAATAATAATAATAATAATAATAATAATAATAATAATAATAATAATAATAAAGCCAGTGGAATCCCATATAGGGCAAATGCCTCTCCAAGATGGAGGATAGCTCATTAATTTGAAGGCCCATATTTTAACTGATTGTTTGCGCTACATGATTGTGGGATTATTAGATTAACACTTCAAGTTAACACACTTTTACACAATTTTAAGTTCTTATTTCGTGTACGTTATTATGAAATTAAGCAGCCAAGTGACTCGGGTCTGCTACTACATAATATCAGTTTTATACCGAGATGAATTCGAGTATAAATTGGGGTGACAAGCAAAATCATGAAGATGGATGCTCATGGAGACATGGAAAAATCCAATGGAAGAGAAACGCAAGAACCCTTACACCAGAACACCTGTCACTGTCTTGTCCATCGGACGTTTCACTAGTTAGTTAGTTTATGCCTTATTTTACGTGGCAAGACTCGGGCCGTCAGGCCTGCTCTTCCGTCTGACCACGCAAATTTCACTACGCTCCTTTCACAGCGGAGAAAGAAGGTATTACTCCAGCGATGCTAACAAGTGACTAGCTCAGAGGCTTCTTTAAAGCTTGAGGTTCTTTTACATGCAGTAATCTACAACATGGGATAGAGGGCTTTACTTCTCATCCGAAGGAAAGCGTACGAAGGATTTTTTCGCCCATAAAAATCCACAGCTTTGATCGGGTTTGAATTCGCAAATTTGGGTAAAATTCCCGGATCGTTATTCCATCGAACCCGCAAGTATTATCCCTGATACTCAATGATAGAAAGTTACAAGTAAATGTAAATATACTAAGTAGAAATATATAGTGTCACGCCCTTATTACTCATTTAAAAATTATAAATTGGGAGCAGAGATGTGTTTAAAAAGTTGAAAGTTGAACTTATGAAGAGATGCAAATCGCTTTTGATTAACTTCAATAAACGCAAATCGTGAAAAAAGGTGAAACCATTCGTGTTGGCAATTGGATTACATTTGTAATTCCTGAAACAATCAATCAAACAAGTCTCGAATACTCAAAGATATGAATTATGCATCATAATTTGTAAACTTTTTAATCGTGAAGTCATGATTCTAATATTTCTTCGTCGTCAGAAATGGATCTGTGAGCATGCATGTCAAAAAATATACCACTCATATTAAAAATAGCTTAATGTGCCTGACATAAGGATTTAACTGATTGTCTAGACCGTAATGAATGAGACGTACATTTGAGGAATGAATAATATCTTAAATCATATTTAATTCAAAAATAAAATTGTTACGTCCAATGAACATAATTTTTGTACATTACATTCATTTTTCTTCTGTAAATATGTAATTACATATTTCACGATATTTCCAGACTTCCAGAGATAAGACGGAGTATGTAAACTCTAATTTTATCAACCCAACACAAAATTCTAAACGATTCAGAACCATCTGTATGCAATTTAAGAAGAACTAGTGGTGCTAAAACAGCATATTCTTTCTCGCACGTATTTTCGCTCAAAATTACGCGAGAAGTACTCAAATTTTTGAAAACTTGTAAATGACTTTATTTCTAAATCTATCTTTGAGGAACATATTTCATTAAGGGAAAAAATCTCTATCTTCATAATTGTAGTTGTAGGCAGACGCTGAAAAAATTTTGATTTTTTTCAATTTCCAAAAAGTCAGGACTCTTAACGAGTATGAGACCTATGCGATTCTTTTAAACGTTCTTCACACTATCCAACAACAAAATATAATCAAAAACGATGGAGCTATTTTTCTTAAAATTTGAAAAATGTCCCAAGGACTTCGTGTAAAGTACCTCCCAAAATAAAAATATCGGTTTCCAATTCCAGGGGTCGCAACATTTGTCAGATCGATTGGGGAATATCAATTTTAGAGACAATCGACTGAACGGTTTAGCCACTAGCGTTGTTCACAGACACAGACGGACAGACGTTTTGCGTTCATTCGAATTTTCGGTAGCAAGGACTTACAAAACATGGATTCTGGCTACACCAGGTGGTAGAGGATATTTTTTTAAATTTAGCAACTGACTTTATCCACTTTCGCGTTACCAGGGCCCTGTAATAACAGTTTTTGTCGAAAATTCGCCGTTTCTTCGCACAGCATTACATAACTTTCTCTCTACTCCGTAGCGAGAAAGTAGAAGCGTTTGTCATGCACACACGCGACACTGTTTTTACGCGGCTGGACTGTACCGTCTCCCCTTACGCCCCACCCAGTCGGGGCCGCCGCGATGGAGGCGCCGCGGCAGTGGAGGCGGCGGCGCCGCGGGCCCAGGAAGCGATAAAAATCCGCCCCTCCCCCCACCCTATCGCTCACAAAAAAAAGACCATCGGTAGAAAAACCGTCCAATCTCCGGAGTGGAAACCGTAATTCGCGGAGCGGGATGGAATAAATATGTTATGCAACAGTGGGTCTCTCTCGTTTCATGAACGCGCGCGCCCGCCCGCCCGCCCAGGGCGGTGGGAGCGGGGCGGAGCGGGGCTCGAGGGAGGGGGCGCCGGTGATGTCTTTAAGCTCGCAATATCAAGCCGGATGCTCTCGCCTGCAGCGATGCCGCCGCACCGGAGAAGGATGGCGGTGAGAAAAAACATGCCATTCCCCAGGCAAATATTAATAACGTCCCCGAAAGGAAAGACATGAAAGCGACACCACATATTGGGGCCCGCCATGCCGCCTCTGCGCGTCCGAAGAAAAGCCAATCACGTTTCATAACGTTTATGGAGGCAACAATATTGCTATGTACAAAATTAATAACCAAGTAAAGTCGCGTGACGTAGGAAGTCGGGAGAAATCGGTAACCTTCGGCAAACCCAGGCTTCGCGGGGACTTTATGTACGAAGATATTAAAACATGGCGACGCGCTGCAGGCGGAGTTGCTTTTCCGCTGTTGACGCGGAGTTGCAATTAGGACGCTCCGCGCTGTTGCCTGCGGCTGTCGCATGCGACACCTCGTTCGGCGCGGGCCGGGGTGTCCACCACTGACCACGCCAAGGCAGAAGGGTGCTCGCTGGGAAAGAATGCGGTGACGTAGGTCCACTGGTGTCCTAGGTGCGGTCACAAAACTTTAGAAACTTATGTGTTTATTTATTTACTCATTTGATTTCTTTGTTTACTTTTGAAATAGCGTTTATAGCTGTTATTGAATGTGGTGGCGTAGGGCTATTGGCGTTGCCAGCTACGAGTGGTATTGCCCGGGTTACAAAACTTTAGTAATTTTTCTGTCTATTTATTTATTTATTTACTCATTTGATTTCTTTGTTTACTGTTGAAATAGCGTTTATAGCTGTTATTGAATGTGGTGGCGTAGGGCTATTGGCGTTGCCAGCCACGTGCGGTATTTCCCGGGTAGTAATTTTTTGTCTATTTATTTATTTATTTTCTAATTTCATTTCTTTGTTTAGTGTTGAAATAACGTGTATAGTTGCTACTGAAGTAATGCAGTAACGTAGGTCCAGTGCCGTTGCCAGACATGTGTGGTTTTGCCCGGGTCACAAAACTTGATTTATTTTTGTGTTTATTTATTTACTTATGTATTAATTTTATTTTTTCTATTCTGTTGAAATAACGTTTATAGTTTCGAGTTCTCAATTGAAACTTCGTAATCCCGGAGGTCTTCGGTTCGAGACTCAAAGTGTTAGGATTTTCGAAACCAGCTACCGCTGCTGGGTGAAATTTACAACTGACTAGATGAAAATTCGAGAACTCAATTGCTCTGGTCGATTTTTTACATGCTGTCTTCAACTCAGTTTCAAGAGGATGCCGAAATGATACAACGAACCATGGACATCACAAGTAAATTCCGTCCCCGCACAGTCCTCATCATTGGAGAAAATCGATGTGCTGCATCCTCATCCGCCTTTGGTAGAAGCCGCGTTGATCAAAAATATCTCCAAGCTATAGAGGTTGAGTTTGCAGCAACCTATTGCTTGTCCCCCCAAAAATAAATGTGTCTTCTGGTGGAATGACAGACTTGTGTGCATATAGTATCTGCATAAAATTAGAATAGGATTTTATATTTAGTAGTAAAATGAAAATTATTTTTGATATGATGTGAGTATAGGAAATAAATGTTCAGAAACTCGAATATTACAACTACTCATTAAAATTGTTTTAATCTACATGTTTCTAGATAATAGCACTGAAAGCATTCGATTGTAAATCGAGAAGTACACCTATACATCTTGTTTTATATTGCAGTGCAAACTCAAAATTCTATTACTCGTTTAATTGTTTATTATACTTTTGCATCTAAAGCTGTTGTATTTTATATCGAATGTTCAGTCTGGCTTCACACGAAAACTCGAATCCTTTTATAAGTATAATATATTATTTTAAATAACTGTTACTTATATAACGCTACGGAGTAATTGACAATATAATTGTTTTTTTTTAATAAAACTCAGAAATAGTTTTGACAACGTGGAGAATGACAGCAACACTAAAAAATTTAAAAAAATTTTTATTATAAAAATTGTGTCATAACGCTTAAAATTCACTGAATCTGCAATTTATTCAAGCGTATTATTTCTATGAAATGAATATATTAATTGACAACGTCTTAACGCCTCGCGTCCCGTTTCGTCTGCCCGAGATCTGATGAAGAGTCAAATCGCATGTTTGCTTCGCGTCCGCAATCCCCTACTCCTTTTCTACAGCCGACGAGCGCCAGTAGGGGCAGCTTGCAAAGGGGTGGGGAGAGTGGGGGAGTGGGAGGGGGGGCTCGGTGCCCACGCGAGCGGTGCAAGGGGCTCGAGCTAAGCGGCGATAAAATTCGCCTGGAGCGCACTCTGGAGTAGGGCGGATTTGACAGGGGCGCGGCGGGGCGAGGCAGAGCGGGAAGAGGCGACGAAGGGCCGAGTGAGCACGACGCGGTGCTCGCCCCACCCTGCCCCGCCCCGCCCCGCCCCTCCCCGCCCCGCCCCTCCCCTCCCGTACCCTCCCCAAACTGCCCCTCCCCACGCCCCGTCCCGCCGACTGTCGCGCGCTAGAGCCTGCCTGCCACTTCGACCGCCGATCAGTCCACCAGACCGCCCACCTGTGCGGTCAGCGGTCAACCAAGTAGCTCTCCCTCTACTCTGCCCGTAAATCCACCCTCCACACCTCACACCAATTCAACCTTCACAACGCCCACCAGTCCTCCCTCCACACCGCCCACCAGTTCACCCCCCACACCGACCAAAAGTCGTCCCTCTCCACCATACCTCCCACCACCAGCTAACCTACCCTCCACACCGCTAACCAGTCCGCCCTTCCCCTCCCACCAGTCCTCCCTTCACACTCCCTACCGTTCCACCTACCAAACCGCCCACCAATCCACCCTCGACGCCACCACCAGTCCACCCTCCACATCGTACACCAATCCACCCTCCACACTGCTCACCAATCCACCCTCCACACTGCTCACCAATCCACACTCCACTCCGAACACAAATCCACCCTCCTGACCGCCCACCAGTCTGCATGACTGACTTTCTAACAGTTCACTTATGAGTCCATCCACCAGTTCGCCATCCAATCAGTTCACCAGTTCGTCCAACAATCCGCCTTTATATAGTGTCTCACCAAGCCACTACTCTGCTTGCCACTCCAGCTAGTCTTTCTACTAGTTCACCTATCAATCCGCCTAACATATTGTGCAGCAGTTCTCTTGCCAGTCCACCATCTAGATCGTTTGGCAGCTCGTCTTCCAGAGAATCAACCGCTCTGCCCACCTGTCAACTTCTTCACCCTTCTGTTTCAGTTCACCTTTAACATGCACTCAGTCTTCAGAGCAGTCACATGCAACAGACACTTTGCTCTTGGGCCTATTCTGAATAGGCTTTTTTTCTGCGCGTAAGCTTATTTCCAGCTTACTTTGTTCTTCATAATTTCTTCCGTTACTTCACTTTGGACGCAGAGTTGTCTTCATCATCTTACATACATTATTGCATTTTCTTCTTACTGCAATTTGCATCCTACTCTTATTTATTTATGAGCGTAATTAAATTTGTTGAACTCATAAACTCATGACCTTTTCATCTAATGATCTAGACGAGAGTCGACAATTTAAATAATTATTTTTTATTAGTAAATTTCCATTCCTGCTCCAAGAATCGACAGCTTAAATATTGTTGACATAATCTCTCCACGTGTTCATCTCATCTCCTATTTTCATTCCGCCTTTCCAACCTACCATACCCCCGCAAGGTACTGAACTCTTATCTTGAATCATACTGCTCATTTCTTGCCCATTCCATACTCTCACTGGTCTCTATCCGTTGTGCTGAGCTCATTATTCTCCATAACTTTTGACCGTCTAGCATTTATATCCCAATCCTTCTTTCTTATCATAGTGACGGATAATGCAAGTCGTATCATCTTCTCTCACTGGAAGGAAAGGGCAGTGTGGAGCGTGGATTCCAATATATTTTTTTCAATGTCGGTAGTTTTCTTTCTCCTTACCTGAGTATCGTCGATTCATGTGAAAAATAGTTTACATGGAACAAACTATGAGGTTTTAAGTTCATACGCATTTAAGAATATTCTTACACCTCGCACATTAAAAAATGTCGAAAAGTTTTGCGTTTACTTGTGAGTTGGATTTTTCATAATTCATATAGGTTTTTAAATATAACACTTCGGAGTCAGTCAAATTTCTGCCCATTTTAATACATGTTAAACGGCAAGTGTACCCATTAGTAGCTCATTTAAGTTTCTTATTTTTCATTTTTGTTAAAATGCCATCCTTTTACACTGGTCACTAAGGTGCTACCTCACCTTCCATCCGATAAGCGTCTCTGTGTTTGTCGGGCGACAATGAAATAATATTAGCGTCCATATAAAGGCGACAAGATTCCAGAGGGTTAAGCAATATAATTTCAGCATTCGTGTAAGAAAATCACTACATCTGTTTACAATTTATTATTTGGAAAATCCCATTTTGCGGCACACATATAGCAAAGTAGCACTTTGCACAACGTGTACTCCAAAGTAAATAATATTCTGGGTTAAATAAACAAAACATTGGAGGAAAGTGGCGCAACATAGCTGCCATCTCGCGTTTCATCTCACAAAAAAAAATCGTTACTGCAAAATAAACAAAACATGGAGGCAATGCATCAACATGGCTGCCGCCTCGGGTGTTTAGAATGATCCCAATAATATGAACTAATAAGTTTCCTAGAATTCGTTCTACAATAGCTAGCAATAGTACGGAAATATTTTGGTGTACGAATGAAATTTTGACGGACGAGACAACGATAGGAGTCGAGATCGGCATTTTTGAAATACGTACGCCAAAGATTCTTTCATACAGTTACGTACATATTTTTTTTCGAATTCGTGAGAGCTTACGAGTAAATACTCTTGGGATCATTCTCAATACGCGGGACGATAGCCATGTTGATTCATTTCCCCATGTTGTTGTTATTTTGTCTTTTTGTTGTTGTTTTTTATTTTGCTGTAACTAATTTTTTCTATGATGTTGACACCTTTACCGTAGGCACATAGTAAAATCTATATTGCTGCACGCGTACCTCAAAGCAAAACGTCCCAAACAATAAACAGTGAAATTGTATAGTTTGCACGAAGAACTAGTTTCCACACATGGGAGCCGAAAAACAATGCACACGACTCGTACGTGTCTGTACTCAGTTCAAGATGCCACTCGAAATGGTAAAAGCGTTTCATTCCTACGCCAAAGATTGGCTTTCTGTAGTATTTTCATAAAATCCTATTTCGAGACCGTGTTTTTGTTAATCAGAAAACTTTGCAGATCTAAAGAAAAGATACGAAGCGCATTATTATCGAAGCAATAAAAGTAGTTCTTATTCATGTACAATGACGAGTTGTGCTTCTTTTTTTCCGAAATAGTTTCGATGTTTTCCAACAGGATTTTCAAGTACGGGGCTCATAACCTCCGTGGTTCCGCTACGGCTGGTGAAAGGATCTGTCCTCTTCGATGGCGGGTCGTCCAACACCACGCCGGCTGCCGCTCGTCAGTTGTGTCTCTGACCGTCGCTTCAGCACAAAGCTCAGAGATCCACGACGCGCGCTTTATATTAATCACGCCATTGCTGCAATTTCTCTGCGAACACGTACATAGCCCTCTATATGTAAATGAAGAGGCGAAGCCTCCGCTAGTACATAGCACGGCTGTATGTAGTACGTCTCGTTGCGGACTAACAATGTAGGTGTAGCGAGGGGGTTCGCAAGTTTCATGAGCTTCTCGAATACACTGCGCTCTGCCGGCAGAGTGGAAAACTATAGGAACTCGCCGTGGCGTCATATCCGGTATTTCCCAGCTCTACTTAGCGCTAATGCACATTTAATTTGACAGAAATTGGCTAATTCCTATTCATTTTGTGCAATCTGGAGGAGGCGCGCCGGCTCACAAGGCAGACGGCGGGCGCCGACGGCGCGGGGCGCGGGGGGCGGAGCGAGGGGACGGGCAAATTCCCGTGCAATATCGCGACTCTGCCCGAGCGGTATCAATGTGTAATAATGTGCCCTGAATGTCGGGACTTATATAATGGAGGACGGGGCGGGGCGGGACGGGGCAGGGCGGGGCGGGGTGGGGCGGAGGAGAAGCTGCTATTGGAAATGCTGACTGCAAAGAGGCCACCCTCGGCCCTCCGCCCGCACCCTCTCTTTCTCTCTCCCGCTCCCTCTCGCTCTCTCTCTCTCCCTCTCTCTCCGCGGCTCGGCGCCGCCGTCCGCCTGGGGAGGGGCAGGAGGAGGAGGGTGGGGGATTTTAAATGCCCCTCCACTCCCGCCCTCTTCACCCCGCCATCCGGCGCAACCCTGCCTCTCTTACCAAATACAATAGATAAGCCTGCGAATTAAAGTCAGAATTTTAGTTGAATCTGCCCGAAATTGGAACGCAGCGCCCGCGAGGAGAGCTTGTTGGCTGCAGTGTATATAGCGACGGACGGGGAGGAGGAGGAGGAGGAAAAAGAGGAGGAGGAGGAGGAGGGAAAGAGGAAGAGCTCGCGGAGCAAGAGGGCGCGCCGGGGGAAGAAGAGGGTGAAAATTCATTTCATTCCATGTCGTCTCGCGGTGGGGCTTGGCGCGGGGCGGGGGCGGGGCGGGGGCGGGGGCGGGGGCGGGGGCGGGGGGCGGGGGGCGGGGCGAGGTTGCGGAGAGGCTCAGGCGAGAGCGGTGTAGCAGCCGTCGGAGTGGCGTTACCCAAATCTGTAATATTAGCGTCCCAGAGTCGCACCCATCAAAAGGCCTTTCTTGTGAATAGCTGAAATTGAAATCCAACGGACTTTGAAGGGGTAATTTTGAACTAACCCGATTCTTAGCAGGTGCTTAAGCAGAACTTCTCCTTTTCTACACGTCTTACTTTATTTTTTTCGCGTCGGCGCGGCCAGGCCGGGCTCGGTGGCGGGGACCGGGGACGGGGGGAGGAAGGGGGTGAGCTACCCCTCCGGGAGCGGTCGTGGTTGCAATCAAGGAGGCTCAGCGCGGGAAAGGGCGCGGGGGGGGGGCAGGTACTCGCAAGGACCTCACCGCACTCGACCTTCGCGGCGTCTTACCTCGCGCCTTCTTACGCAATATCGAGGTGTTAGCGCCCAGAGCAAATGCACGTAGTCGGACGGGCGGTAGTCGAGGGGCAGACATTAAATATTCTTGTGCGTGGGCGTTAATGATGCTGAAGTTTGGCGCCTTTTAGATCCTTTTTTTCCTCTTTTTTGAGACGTTTTGGGGTGATATGAGACCCGTTGTCATTATCTCTGAAAAGGTGGCGGTTCATTGAAATAAAAAGGGAACGTATGAATGTTTTATGCTCGATGATTAATCTGGCGGTTATTAAAAACCGTTTGATAACTGGGCGACCAGGTGGAGCATAGAAATAGTTGAAAGATTTTCTATTTTAAGAGGAGCATTTTTGAAACATTAAAGGTGCGGCTCAATGTCTTGTTTAGCTCTAACCATTACCCTGGTTTATTGTCTTATCCAACTAGTCAAGCTGGGAATTCAAAAAAGGCACTTGAAATTTCTTGACTGAAGTTCAATATTAAAAGAGAAGCTTCTCATGAATTACCTTTTCTTGCAAAGTATGCAGAACTTTCGCTTTTCTCTCTTGTCTTACCTTTAGTATCATATAAGCTTTCTATTCTTAGGGACTAACTTGTAGACTATTTAAAACGGTCTATCTCTGGCTCGGCTTTTCATGTTCAGCTTCATACTACTCACAGATATAGGGTAACCTGCGTTTGTCTACCCGTCTATCCGTCCGTCATTCACATTTGACCCCCTTCCGCACCACCGTTTTGCGCAGGCGAGATGTTATGTGATGTGTACCGGTCTGTCGTGATCTCACCATTTTTCATATCCTTCTAGTTTCATTAAAATTTTCCAATTATTAATTACGAAAATGCTTCTAAAACTGTATAGCTAGTTTTAAAAGTACAAAAGCGTCGGAGGCGCCACACTTAGTAGCTGGTATCCTCACTTATTAGCTAGTTTTAACTAATCCACCTGTCTCTAGCACTTCAGTTTCGTGGGTCCCCATTTGTACTTCCGACTAGTCTGTTGTGCCCCTCACTTGTCCGTTTACGCACGTCTTACAATTTTTTTAATCTTTATCTCAAGGGTCATTGGAAAAGTCATTGGAGGACATATGTATGTTTTATTATACTTTTTTTTCATCCTGTCGCTCCAGCTTCTGTTCATCATATTCACTTCAGTTGATGTTAAATCACATTTCAATTGTAGTAACACTTTTGGGGTATTTGTGTCTGGAGCCATGCTTTCTTAGTAAAAATAATAAAAATAAGAAGAAGAAGAAATAATTTTATTATGCTAATTTACACTAATAATCATTTATTATAGAAATATTAAAAAAGATAAATGATACAAAAATAAAATGAAATATAAGTATAAAACATAAGTAAACAAATAAAAATAAAATAAAAGCAAAGGTAGACAAGTATAAAAAATAGATTAAAAGTGCTCATATCTACTTCGTGCCCATCCCTTCATTTCATTTCACTTCACTTCCCTGCATGTTTCTCTAAGCAGTAATTTATATATTAACAGCAAGAATATGCAATACACTCTGCCCGCACATTTGTTGGCCTTTGCTTAACTGTACACACTTGCGCTCTTAAAGAACTCTCGAACGCATAAATCGCATGTTTCTGAGAAAGGTCGCCAGCACCTCTGTAGGTAAATTGTTCCATTCAACGAAAGTCCTATTCACAAAGCTGAATTTTCCTATTTTTGTTCTTTGCGAGTACTTTCTGTTCGTCGTCGTTCTCTCTTTTTCAACTTGCACCAGCTCTTCCGTACCTTCTTCCATGTTACTACAGCTCTTAATTGAGTTTTCACGATCTCCTTTAGGGCCAAGGTAATTTAGTTACGCACATTTAAGGCATTTAGGTTTAATACCTGAAATTTTCGGCGACATAAAGATCGTCGGCTGTTTTGAAGATGGAGTAGTTCTCTCAATATTGTAAATGGTTTCAAGAACGGAGAACAAACCGGTATGATAATTTATTTGTATACTCAAATTACTCTTTTATTAAGATGACATGTGCAGTTAATTTAATGTAAAATGTTTATTCCATTAAATTTTCATACGAAAGGAGAAATGTCACATGGATGACCACTATTTGCACGCGAAAGCCCCAATACTGACACCCGCGTGTAAAATACGACTTGCTTGACGCTATACTGTGCCATCCGAAGGCGAACTTACTTTCCTCGGGCGGCGGTGTTCCTAAAATATTGCCGACAACGAATTGCTAAAACGAATTGTAGGGTTCTTTTACATGTAAATACACGACATAGTTCCACCGGCCTGACTTCCCCTCCGAAGGATGGTATGTTGAGAATGTTTGCCCTTTGAACAGCTTACATCGGCTGCCCAGATCAGTAATTTTCCGTGATTTCTTCAACCTATACCAGGGAGCAGTACTCTAAAAAACGAACCATGGACCGCGCGTGACCTTTCCGTTTCTCGTTTCTTCTATCGTCTCCCCTTGCACCCATACACACACACACACACACACACACACACTTACATGCACTGTACTGCCGTAAACAATGGGAGATCAGTGGAGAGCTTATCCAGGGTGGGGCGGTGTCCCGCTGGAAGAGGAGGAAATTCCCCACAAACCGACATGTAGGTTGGCGCCGGATCTCTCGTTCAAGCTGTGGGGGAACACCGCCATATTTCTGGATAAAACATTCACTACACTAACGGGACTAATAACCACAGCTGTGGATGCACCCAGAAAATCAGTTAATTCGATTGGGATCGAACCGCCCGGGCTCTCCCCTCCCTGCCACGCCCACATCTTCCGATCAGTCGGCGCCTTTCGTCGTACGGCAGCGCTGCTCGGGGCGGCGACAGCACAGGCCGTCAGTCGCAGGCAGGCAGGCAGGCCGAGGGCCAACGAGGATTCGCCTCCGCGCCGCGTCCTCCCCTGCCCTTTCTCGTCCTCTGGCGCCCTTCACCGCCCCTTCGCGGCCCTTCGCCGCCTTTCGCCTCGCTCTGGCCCTCCCCCTTCCCGCGCCGCATTTATTGAATCGCGCGTCCGTGTTTGCTCTGAGAGTTGGCTGCGCTGTTTGTAACTACTTTAATCAAAGCTCTACTCGTCGTTTGGCGTGTATTTTTCATCTGCTGCGTTTATTACCTTCTTCATCTTTTATTCGGTAGAAAATTGAACCCGGCCAAGGAGAAGGTAAATACAACAAGAAGTCGATATACCCCGCGAGTTTGGAGCACTGCGTTCCAATTGAAGCCTCGGGAAGCAGTGGCTGCACCCTTTCCCAAACCTCCCCGCCCCCGCCCCGCCCCCGCAGCCGCCTTTCTCTGCGCTCGCTGCGCCCCCGGCGGTTCATTATTGCCCGCGGCTGGCGCCGGAGACAGCAGCGCAGCGGTGGCCGCAACGGCGGCGGAGCGGGGGCGAGGGCGGAGCCCGAGTCAACATTAGCCCAAGGAGACCCCTCTCCCCGAGCAGGTACAAATTGATACTGGAGATACACTTGTCGCTTTAAAGAAGGGGTCGCTCGCCCGACCCGATCCGGCCCGACCCGACCCGACGCTCGCACGCCGCGCCGACGCCGGTTATTGCGCGACTTCATAACGACTTTGCCCGCGCCGGGAACCGCCAACCAACGCCGCCCGCTCGCCGTGAAGTATTGCTTCCTGCCTCGATCGTCCCCGCCCCATCCCGACACGCCCCGACACGCTCCTCCCCGACCCTTTCACACCGACGCGCCCCCGCTCCTACCCACCTCCTCGCTCCACTTCCCCCATCTCGCTCTACCTTATCCTCCTCGCCCAACATCATCCAACCTCGCTCCTCCTCACCTACCTCGCTCAACGTCACCCCACCTCGCTCAACGTCACCCCGCCTCGCTCCACCTCACCCACCTCGTTCAACGTCATCCCACCTCGCTCAACGTCATCGCACCTCGCTTCACTTCACTCACCTCGCTCAACGTCGTCGCACCTCGCTCCACCTCACCCACCTCGCTCAACGTCATCCCACCTCGCTCCACCTCACCCACCTCGCTCAACGTCACCCCACCTCGCTTCACTTCACTCCAGCTCACTCACCTAGCTCAATGTCATTTTACTTCGCCCCTCTTCGCCTTACCACCAACTCCCAGCACCCCGTCCCAAGCCGCCCTGACCGCGCCTCTCCTCGACCCGACGGACAGGACCAGCTCAGCACAGCTCAGACCTCTCCTCGCCACCGTCCCTGACCTCCCTGATCCACGGAACCTCACTGGGCTTTGCGCCGTCTCGACCCGCCGCGCTCCTCTCTGCTCCATTCCCCCTTCCTCGCTCCCCCACCGCACCGCTCTGCTCCACCCGGCGCCACCTAGCAATTCGTCGTGTCTTGGGGAACAACTTACCAGATTCCATCCACCATCTCGTATTTTAAATGTACCCGAAGTGGTTTATGCATATTTTCACAGTGATTAAACAATTGTACGAGTAACCCCTCCACTCAAGCCCTTTGCTTTTAAAGAACTTTCTCATTATTTTTTTTATCCCAGACAACAGCGATTCAGAAGGCATTTTCCCAGAGTTGTCACCCAAATTAAAGAACAAACGAATCGGAAGGCTCGAATTTCGCATAAATCAGCTTAGTGTGATAGGGAGGTTACTTGCGATCACGTGAGATGCGTGTTTGCGGATTGGCCTTTTCTGGTAGTTTTCTTTCTTTGTTAATATCATAGTTCAGCGTAGTAGTTGTATCGCAACGTGATAAAAAGCATTTATGTGAACACTGTGTTAAGTTTAATGAGAATAAGGTCTGGATCACATTCATTTGAAGATGTACACTTAGGAACATAAATGTGAGAATTCGAACGTAAGAATGTTCATTCATTCTCTAACATTACTCACAGTTTTGTTTTCTCCGTATTCACTTGAAATTCTTCAAATTTAATAAGTTCCAAGGCGATACTGTTCGTAGGGTTTTGCAAATTGGTCTGCAATGCAAATAAACCTACAATTAAAATGGAATATGTCGCGCGATTCACTTGTTCAAATTAACTTCACTTGTTCACTTAAAGATGTCAACATTAGTGTTGTCAACGTCCATATTCAGCAAAACATGTCTTTGGGTACTGGAGTTTAATCAACACCACCTACATAGATCTATTTAGGTGGGGTTGTTTAAATTCCAACTCACCAAGAACGCAGCGCCAAAACACGCAAAAACGCGTTTTTGTAAATTTCTTAGAATCTTCAGGTCGGATCCGAAAACAAATTATCAGTCCCCAATCAGGAGACCGAGTCGCGTCGAATGACGCCTCATAGGTCTCGATAGACAGGTTCAAACATTTCTAAATTCAATATTTGTTTTTAATCCAAATATTGTATGTATTTTTCTGAAGGACCTATCTTTAGTTGTTAGTTCCCTATATTATTGTCTTCAAATATTCTACATGTATGATGAAATGTAGTTAAAAAATGGTTGTATATACTATGTAACATAAAAACCCTTGAAATACATAATAATTGTCAAACAAGGATAATAGAAACTATTTTTTTAAATGTCTCGACTGGTGCACGGGAAGTGGTCTAGCCATATGTGACGGAACCGCACATCGGCACACTCAGAAGTTACTCAAAAAAACTGAATAGGGATTTCACATTCAACCAGCAAATGTTAGCAAACAATGTCTCATTATGGTAGGAAATGCTGTGGAGTTTACGACATTTGCATCATAGAAATAGGCCCCAACCGCCTCATAATCGGTCAATATGCTCATCTAAATTTAAATTTATTTATTCACTTATTTATTTGTCAACACTATTTTTTATTTCATTTATTCTACTTCACTTTAGAATTGTACATCTGTTTTTTCAAGTACTCTTTATTTAAAATTAGGTTCATATGTTTACATTTTGTATTCCAATTTTTCTATTTTACTTAAATTCTAATTTTATTCATAATAATATCGTATAATTGACTTTAAAAATGTAGTTTAGTATATTATTATTATTATTATTATTTGTAGCACTGAAGATGACCGCAATGTGCCGAAAAAGCTTTCTGAAGAAATAAAAACTTAAACAAAACAACGCCTCAAATCAATTTCTTCAATCATCTCCCTCCCTCTAGTAGTCAACTACATATCAATGACTCTGAGATTTCATGGAAGTGTGCGTCTCAATTTAAACACGTGTGTGCTTACTACTAAAATTGGTTGTGTTTGGATTATTTCATGAGCTAATACACAATTTACTTACTTCGATAAGTGAGTAAACAAATGTTATTCTGTAATCACGCAGTGGAGTATTTAAGAAAATCTGCACTCCGATTACTGTAGCGTTGGATACGCACCAACACTGTGCAATCACCTGAACATTGAGCACGAGCCCTTTTGTAGTCCTTTAGTTCCTCATTAGCCCTTTACGCTTCAATACGTATATTCCGTTTTTTTCTTCGATTGTTCTACAATGATACTACAATTAGTTTTCATTAAATAGTAATCTGTAGCCTTCAAATAAATTATATGAGAGAGGTTGGCAAGTAGTTGATGAGTCAAATAAAGAAATATCTCAATTTACGTTCCCGTGTTAATTACATTTTATTATTTAGTAAATGTAAAAATATTTTATTGTTAAAACAATTACTTGTAGCATCTTCGAAAACTCCTCTGACGATTAAAATTGCCCATTTTTCATCGTAAGCTGAAGTTTTTGCCTAATTGTCAAGAAAATGTATTTATTCCTTTAATCGTATGGTATATTTTCGTAATTGCTTGATGTATTTATCATTACTAGACTTCAGTTGTAGGAAAATGCCTAGTTTACTTCTTTGGCGAACACACACTAATTTAATTACGAAGACTTTGCATCAATGAACCGCATATATACTGACTATAAAGAGGGGCACTTCGCGCTTTGGTTTCACAACCCCCAGATAACTGAAATAATTCTTTAAATGTTCGGAATATAACTCTCTATCTATTGTCATTCAGTATTCGAGATATTGCAGCAATATCAATGTAAATGAAATCGTTTTGAAATCAAAGAGCTCCCTTCGGGTGCCCTAACAAGCGTATCGCGTGCTCCCAGACAATGCACCATTGGAGCGCGCTTAAGCTTTAACTGAGTTTACTCTTTTGCAGGTTCGTATACTTGAACTGCGTTGTTTCCAATGAGTGGTGGCTACGCCTCTCAGCGCGCGGGGGAGGGGTCCTCTGTGCAGGGCGGAGTGGGGGACCATGCCGGCCTCGAACTCCAAGAGGAGGAGCAATTTTCTATCTTCGTCTGGAACTAGCTGCATCTTCATTGTATGAATTCGCATATTAACGAAACTACATAAGTTCAGTCAATTCTTCATAGTATTGAATGCATTATGTATGATGTTTAGTAAATTTATTTTCATTTGATGTAAGGTTTGTTATTTCGTTTTCGTTTAGTATGTATTCCATTACCGGCAATTGTCTCAATGCAGAACTAATACTAAAACTAAATACATCAAAGCCAATCATGTGCGCGGTAGGTTAACATACCCGACCTAACGGACACGCACAAAATTATGTAAGTAATGTTTTAATACAGACTTTTATTAAACTTAGTATTAATTAATTTACATAAATTGTTTACAATTTATTATATATTAGTGTTTGAGATATGTAAATTACATTTCCGTTATCGGTGAAACTTCAATCTCCAGTTTGTTGGGACACCAGCCGCCACTGCTAAAATGTTTCTTCCTCCATTAGAGTCTAAAGATAACCATTGATCCTCTAAAAGACTGGGAATGTTGACTTGTTTCTACTGTAGCCGTGAAGAATAAACTCGAAAGCTCCTATTCAGAAAATCACACTCCAGTTTAAATTTACATTAAACCAGTTCAAGAGCCCTACGTTGTCCATGTTTTTATTAATCACAATCCTTTATTAGGCAGGGGAATGAATGAATACTATTTCAGTATTACCTAGGGTTACCAACCGTCCCCTATTTGGGAGGACGGTCTTCCATTGACGTCCATTGTTCTCTCGTCCTCTCTTGTATTTTAAATCTCATCCTTTTAGTAATTTGTAACATTTGTTGTCATTTATTCTATCACATGTCTAATATCTGCTAGGTTGTATGTTTATTGTGTAATTTAGAATAGAAAACATGAAAATCCTTTTTCTGAACTCTGACACACGTATGCATGAAAGTGTCTCTGTGTAGCGACTAAAATACAAGAGACGCTCAGACCATCTTCGTCTGCATTTTGTGAACGAATCTTTTCATTTGAATCACAAATGGAGAAAAGAAAGAAACAGAGCTTATGTTAGTCAAAATTAAATATTTATAAAAACAATTGTGTTGATGCGGTTGTTTTGTTTGTTTTTCTTTCTTTCTTTCTTTCTTTCTTTCTTTCTTTCTTTGTTTTGCTTATCGAGTGTCCTCCCTTTTACATGAACATTGTTGGTAGCCCAAAAATTACCAATCCTGGCCTGCCCTGCGCCACACTGGCTCAACCCATCCTGCTCCTTACCCTCGTCCTCGCCCAGTCATACTCCCCTGGCCCTGGCCCTGCTCGCCCTACATAAGGTGACTAGATTTTAAAAACCAAAGGGACTTTTTCTTGACAAAAAAACGGACAAAACAGGACATATGCAATACCATTATAAAGTTGGTCCGTATTTATCAATTAACAGGGTTGTTGCGCGCCTGGAAAACCTGAAATAACTGGAAAATAAAGGGAAGTATTGTTCCTGGAAAAGCAGGGAATGTCAGGGAAAAGAACAAAATTGCATTAAATTTTTTAAGTTTACCTTCCGTCACTCGCGCTGTTGGATTTTCTCTAACACTTTTTTGCCTTTTCGAGTGGTATTGATTTCTGGTGTGATATTTTCGCGAAGATGTAGGAATGAGTGGAGAGCTGGAAAAAATGAAAGCGAAAGAAAGACTTTGCGAACTGAACGAGAAGGAAAGACGACTTGCTGCTAAAGAAGCAATCGTAGAAGAATAAATTCGCAAGGTGATGAGTGTTTTGAATAAATCACTTTAGTTTAGAAAAATTAATGTTAAATAATTATATAAACATAAATTATTTATTGTTAATTTAGTTTAAATCATTTGTGATTTTTTTAAACTGATTAAAAATTATTGTATCGTTTATATGAACTAGTTCACATATCTATGTAAATTCTAATAAATATGTCTGAAAATCGTTTGAAAATACTTTCTGTGATATTTCAAATGACCTGAAAAACAAGAACTTTGGGTATGGAAAACCTGGAAAAGGCAGGGAATTACAAAATTTTCCGAGCGTAACAACCGTAAATTTGCTTGTTAAGCCGCAGAGAAACTAACAGAAGGAGAAGGTTCGGATATTTTAATTTCTCGGTAATGATATCGATAGCGATAAAGCACATACAAGCCCAAATGACGCGATAACATTTTCCTTCCTAGAACCACCATTGAATATCACCTTTCTTGATTTCAAGAGTGTGAAACACTCCTGCTACGTGGTATGGATACATGAGCGTGTGCTCTATTCGCTCTTACTTTTTCACGAACCACTGCAAACCCAACGGAAAACATTCTGATAAATTTCAAATTGTTGATGGCACTTTATGCCGATTGTACATTGTCACAAAAACTGGGCATTTTGGCGACCCCGTTTTCCTTTCAAGAAAATACTCTCGACAGACAGACTCAAAACAGGGGCTGTCCCGGCCAATACGGAAGGTCCGGACACCTTAGCCCTAAGCTGCCATTTCCCTACGATCACCATCGTAACAACGAAGTGCGGCGAGACTGTAAAGTTGGTGTTCCAACAATAAGGTGTTATTTTCCCCCTAGATTATGAAATAATCCCCCAAAGTTCTTTCAGTTTATTTTTTTTAAGTTACATAGAAAATCGAACAACAAAATTTATGTATTACTTTTTGTGTACAATATATTAAAATATGGTATATATTGATCACGACGTAAAATAATATGAAACTGATTAACATTTAACTCAATAAAATTACGCAGTATAAAATAAATGCTTAAATAATTTTAAACGTTATTTTACTTTTCAATATTCTATTCAGCAACGATTGTGAATGGAGATGTACATTTTTTAAGTGCAAACACTTTTTATTGTATAAATAGGCATCCCCTAAACTTTCTTCCAAATAATTAAACCCCCCCAAACAGCAGACTGATCTAAAAAAATCCACCAAATCTAGGGGTAAATCCACCAATCTGGCAACAACGTTGTAACGGGGAGTTGCAAACAGATGCGTTGCATTATCCCACCAAACGTCCAGTAACAACCTTCATTTATTCAGGTCTTAATATCGCAATTGAAATTCATCAAAACGTATTTGTTACGAAATTTTATGGACTTTCAGAAACGTTTATTTCACCTTCACTTGCTATTTTCGAGATATTTAATAAAATTGAAAAGACTGCACCCTTAAATTTTGTTGTTTCCTGTGTCGAAAAAGAAAATGACAGAAAATTGATATTTTCGCCTATAAATGCCTACGTTCCATTTAACACTTCAAACTTTTGAATATATTAAAACGGGTTAAAGAAAAATAAAATGTAGATGTATGAAAAAGTATGTCAATTTAAATTGGCCATTTAAGAAATTATACAATCCATTTTCGCCCTTTTAATGGTTTATTTTGGGTGCCTAAAGTTGGTGATTTAAAAAACTTCCTGTCATACTATTTTAGGATTCAGGAGTCTTTCAACTTCTGAATAACAATTTCATATACCCTAGAAAATAAGTACTATCCAAGGCACCCAAAGATACATACAATTTAATTTGTTTTTCCCCAGAAATTCCACTGCACAAAAATGTATTTATAGGCTAATTAAATCCAAAAAATATTTACTTTGAAATACAATTTTAATTTATCACTTGGCATCTGTAATTCAGGTCAACCAGAAAAAATCACTAACGAGTAAATAACTTCTTTTGAAAAAATACATATATTGCATTTTGATTGACACAGCCATGCCAAAGACCGCCGCACCACAACGGTAGCCACAGCTTGTCATGTCGCTCCCGGCCGCCAGTTGCGCTAGTGTCGATGTTTAAACAGAGCGATAATCGCGTTTGAAAAAGCGCGTGTGTTTTATTTATGTGTCGTTATTGGATCCGTGCGTTTTATAATCGCTGTCGGGCGGTCCCATTTCGCCGGTTATTTGCGGGCGAGGTGGATTGTGACAGTTGCATTTTAAAAAAAGAGAGCAGCGGGCCGGTATAACAACAAAATGTCGCCGCGCCATTACCCGTGGTCTTCTAATTTGAGCCGCGGCTGCGGCGGCGGGAATGATTCGTCATGATGGGAAGAGTAATGCATGTCATCCTGACAGCTGGGTCGCAACCAGTCCTTTAATTCGGACCGGACGAGTTCCCGGGATTAAAACCCGCCGACTAAAACGAAGCAATTTCTGATTGCGACGGACAGCCTGGGCTGGGGGAGGGTTCAGGGATTGCGTTATCACAGCAATTAGACAAGATTTGTTTCATGAAAATGCTACGTCATTTTTTAACAATCGTAATTCTCTATCTAGGAGGTAAACTTCCATAAATACAATTTTATTAAAGTCTGACTCCTGCATTATGACCTTTCTGATTTTTTAATAAATCATGGGATCTTTACCATTAATAATTTATTATATCACCAATGCACTTGTAAAATAAATTAATACACTTTTGACTTCATTTTTCATTTTCATCATATTCTTACTTTTCATTATTATTTTACATTAGGAATTGGTCAAAATAACTGTACCTCTGGTGTACTGAATTGCGAATGAAAAATAAAAGATTGATTTATTTAATAAGCAATATATTTTCATTAACCAGTAAATTAATCTATAAATTTTTGATTTTCTTATTGACTATGGAACCTACAGAAATACCTTTTTAGTACGTTCAGTAAGGTGCGATTTATAAACAGTTCGATTCGAAAGAAAACCCAAGTTTGAGCTTAAGTTTTGTGATGTGCTACCCTGAACTCAATAATACTGAGCAAAAACATTTTCTCCTCATATTTATCAAAAAACCGGTAAAAAATGGTTCTAGACCCTTTTTCACCGAACTCTGTATAGTCAAAAATTGCCACATGTTGACATTCCAAAAGTACTATATTGAAGATAGAGATATTTCTCTTAAATAAAATCTGTTCTAAAAAATCACTGAATAAAAATGGTCATGTACAATTTTTTGATAAAACAATTACTTTTCAGTAATTTCTGATTGATTGATTAGTGATTCCGGACACGTCAACTACTAAGGTCATTAGTTCCGTAAGTGTGATGTGGCGTTGATATATTTCTCCGCTGCCTGGCGTGATCTGGCACTGACCTACGTCGGCATATGGGATTTTCCCGAACCAGGTATCTCCCACCACAGAGGCATCTCCCCAGCCGTGACATCCCGACCAGTCCCCCGTGCGCTATCCCGACCGGTCTCCCGGCATGTGCGATAATGTAGTGCGTGAAAGTGTAAGAGGTGAGGATAGGACAAAGAAGAGGAAGGTAAGATCGTGCGCGGTCCGTTACCCATTTGTTAGGGTACTGCTCTGACATACGCCTGGTGTTGATTGGAAAAAACACAGAAAACTACCGACCAGAGAAACCGTCTGCTAGAATTCTCCTCGAAATGCGACTGAATTCAACCTACCTATCTAGATAGTATCGAAATTCTGCCACCTGACTCGAACCTAGGACATCCCGATCAGAGGCACTGCAGTAGCATCAGTTGATGCCCTGAGCCACCTCTCCCGATCAGTAATTTCTGTTTGGACTTGATGCAAAATTTTAAAAAAATCATTTTTTCGAAAACCGCTTGAAATTTTTGTTCAATTTTTACCACGATTAGGACAAGGAACCATAGAAAGAATAGGGCAGGTATAATTTTCATTCAACTCTCTAAATGTTTGAAAATTGAAAGTTTAGAAATAATGCGATAATGTGCTGTTGTCGCGCCACTAGTTCTTTATAGTAGTAACTTTTTTCTCGATTTTTTAGTTATTGACTTTTGGTGTAGAGCAATGTGTGTCCTCTGTATCAATTTGCGATTTTTGAAAGTTGAAGATTTTTTTACTTCACCTTTCTTCTGTTTTCATAAAATTCAACAATTTGCTAGTTGCTGTGATTATTTGTTATTATTATTAACATTGAATGATTTCTACTCAGGACATTTTAGATATAACCTTGGGATAGCAGGGAAGGGGGGATCAGAGGCCCATAAAGAATTGTTTTTTATTGTTCAATTATTTTTACGAAGCTAAAAATAATTGGTATTGTTTGTGATGTGATCAAAATATGATGCAATTTATCACTTACTATCACTGGTTATAATTTGAGTTATTGAAGTGTCTTTGGCTGTAGATAAACAATCCAGAACTATTCACAAGAAAACCCGTTCCCGTCATACGCAGTTTTTAACTGTTTTTTGACGTAAAATAAATAAATACGTAATAAAATAAATAACTGTCCATTCAGAATACAATTTGGAAATATTTGTAGCACTGTGGCTTAGACTATGTCTTTTGTAAGAGAAGCTGAACCAACATGTGGAATGCTAACATACTTTTTTCACATTTCTAAAGCGTTTGAGGGAAAATTTTACTAATTATTAATTTCTTTTCCCATTGTTTAATAATTTTGTCAATGGTTAGAGATTGTTGATATAGTTAACTGTAACAGCTTTTATAGTATTCATTTCATCTTCGAAATCTTAATTTGGCATTGGAATCTTCAAAAGACGATTATTCCAAGAATGAAATACTGTTAATTTTTTATGTTAGTATTCCATATTTTCGTTCTTACGATACGAAGTAGCCCCAAAAAGGCCCATATTAAAGTTCATACAACAGCACTTGTAAATTAAAACAACGTACTCCAAAACCATAAAAAACCTTATATCAAAATTAGATAAAAGTGGTGTGTATATATTGATTGGAAGGACTGCAATTCAGCATTCATAGGACAGACTGGGAGGAAATTCTCCCAGAGAATTAATGAACATTTAAGAGCATGGATTTTACACCAGAATAACTCCCATCTCTTTGATAAGAATCATACATTTGACCCCAACAACAATTTCAAAATTTCATACGTGGAAAACAAAGGTCAAAAATTAAATTATATTAGAAAATTTCGAAATTCAAAATTTGGAAACAAATCCTTCTATCTCCTATCTTAACGATCAAAAAATGTAAAACTCAGGTCTTTATTACATACTATCAACCCATTCTGCCCCCCACTCACACCAATCCTTTCATAATCATTTTCCAGAGACGCCAATAGCACAATATTATTCCGGCTGGTGGGCAGATTTGGAAGGAATGCTATGTACCACATTGCTTGAGAAAGTGTTTAGTTTCATTTTATTTGACTTCATTATTTCATTTAACCCTAGCCTAAATATACATAATTATTCTGAATATATACCCTTTTTCAAATATTTTCCGTTTTCCGATTGCACCCGATCCATGACCCGTTTTTAGGTTACTGCTGCGGCTTTCACCTGGTACCAAAGAGGCCACGGGAAACTACAGATAAGAGCACCCGGCCTATATGATTTTTCGCCATACAGTGGCTAAATTCGACCTCTCTAGCTAGTATGGAAAATCCGTCGACATTGGGACTAGTCCAATGATAGGACCTCAGTCTTTTTTGGAACAACTGTAATGCTCCCTCTGAACTAACTCAGCCAGTAAAGTTCCTTTATTATTTATGAGATGGCATTAGAATGCTTCTACCAAGTTCTTTCTTTATTGGGCTTGACCTCACTTAACCTTATTTGTTCACAAATGACGCTCCCTGCCCTCAGTTAATTTCACTGCATTCTTGCATCTTAACCCTGGCCCGACCTCGTCAGTCTACCGTGGCTCGTAAGCGCGTTGCGACCGAGATCTACCTCTGCTACATGTGTCTCGTAATCCTGTGACGGCTTTTGAACCATATTACTATTAGGGAGGCTTGGTGAAGGCCAGGCAGCGTTCACGTAGCCCGTTATAGAGCTTACCCCACCTCCAGCTGCGACGCAGGAAGTCACCTCACAACATTAGGCAAAGAGGACACGGAAGGAATTTGGACTGATGGAGCTGCACGGTAGTTGACCTAGGCTCCACGAAGCCACAACACTAAAGCGTTCCCGTAACTTCGTTCCCGAGGCAGCATTTGAACCTGCAGACCATGCAGCACGCGACTGTTGCGTTAGTGACCACATTACGGAACCGGTAACTTCTTTGAAATTTCTCACCCGAGTTTCTAATAGTATGAGTGCTAACACATTGACTTCCAAAACCGATGTTAACTCATTCAACATCGGGCGGGCGGGGGGCTGAATGTCCAAGTGACGAAACTTCCTACAGCCATATCACGCTTGTGACGCGTTAAAGATCCCTGGCAGTTGGCCTGCAACATCCCGTTTTAACGAAATCTCACGTTTCCGACCACTCAGTTTAGATAATAAGGTAAACGGTACAGTGATTGGCCTCTTAAAAGTTATGACAGCATTGACTCATCTGAAAATAAAAATTTTGAAAATTTGCTACGAAATTTCTACTGTCCAATTATCCTTTTACTTACCTCAACCGTAATTTGTATCGGAAAATGTGCATCACGTTATTAATTAATTTTTTAGTAAAAACTTGTCATTTTGTACAGTGATTGGCCACAAATTATAGTGATCAGCCAACATTATGATAGTCCACTTAATTATTTCTGAGACAACTAGTAAAACGATATATTTAACTAGACATTACATGACCCATGAAAATACATTTTGTAAGATGCAGATTAAATATAACTTTAATATTTTATATAAGGGGTTGGGGAAAGTTAAAATATCCTCGATTTTCAAATCTTAGTTAGAGAAGAAAATGTTAGAGATATTCAGTTCCAATTAGTTCCTAGTTTTAACGTAAATTTTCGATTGTACGATACGCAAAACTCATTTTTCTGAAGCTACGTTATTTCATATTGACGATATGTACCACTTAAGTACTACGACAATGGATTTCCCGTCGTGAAAAAAGTCTCTACTATTAACCGAGACCGTCCTAAGTAGCTACAGTCGAAAATCCTGCCACACCGTGGGGACCTAGGACCTCCCGATCAGAGGCACTGCAGTGACATCAGTTGATGCCCTGAGACACGAAACGCGGTGAGGTCTTTGACGACGAGGCGACGCTGCGGCGAACAATGCAGCGCGTTGCGGGCTGGGCGAGCCGTCGACGCGTCGCCCACGCCAACTGCCACCTCTGTCCCCGTCGCTCTGGACGCAGCGAAATCACCCCGCCCACCGCCCCGTTGCGCCACGCGGTCGTAACACGCCCTCAGTTTCTGACACCCGCCGTTCGTACGTTGTCCGTCGTCGCCAACGTCTCCATTCGATGCCCTCTCGCAGCCACTCCCTCTGTCGTAGCCGTTTGCAGCCCCTGACATCCGCCGCCAGCACTCGATGCCGCCTCGGCGCGACGTCACCCAGACATTCACCGCGCGCGACGGCGTCCTCGATGTCGACACTGCTCCTGCCCCGGCTCTTCGCCCGCCCCCACCACCATCGCCGTCGCCTCCCCCGCCGCCACGGACGATCCCCACTCCCACCCGTCCCTCTGACTCCAACTGATGTCACTGCAGGGCCACTGACCGGGAGGTCCTAGGTTCGAGCCCCGTCGGCGGCAGAATTTTCGAAACTGGCTTGTCAGCTAGATCGAATTCAGTTGCTGTCTGGAGGAGAATTCTAGCGACCGGCTGTTCTGATCGGTAGTTTTCCGTGCTTTCTCGAATCCACACGACGCGAATGCCGGAGCAATACCCTAACAAACGGGCCACGGACCGCGCGCGAGGTTTCTTTCCTCTTCCTTCTTCTATCCTAACCCCTTGCTCTCTCTTTCTCTCTCTCTCTCTCTTTCATGCATGAGCCACCACATGCACCACATAACCATACACGGCCGGGAGACTGGTCGGAAACTTGTACTGCGGTTTTTACGGAGCCGCGTTTGACATTTTATCTGTTGTTACGGTCCCGTCCAATCGGGACCTTACACACCACTACAGTGACGTCATAATGTTTGCGTTCAGTCTTCCGATTGAATGACACCAAAACGCATTATTTCAAACGCAGCTCTGTAAAAACCCCAGTATAGAGCTTGTTTCGTCTGGGACGGTACCTCTGCTGGTGGGAGATTCCTGGTAGGAGAAAACCTCGCCAGTCGACGGTAGGTCGGCGCTGGATCTCTCCATCCAAGGGGGAAGATCACCGCCACCTCCCGATGAAAAAAACATGCACGCACTTACGGGACTAATGACCTCGGTAGTTGACGCGCCTGGAATCACTAACAATCAATCACCGTTGGCTCTAAGGCCACCACCGCCCCGCCTCCTCCTCCCCGTCGCTCCCTGTGGTCTTGCCGCCCTCTCCACGCTCGTCGCCGCGCCGCCGCCGCCCTAGGTGGCCCCCCGGGAGGAAGGCGGGCGCCGGCGGCGGGGAGGCATAATGCCGCGGAAATGAAGCCACGGGCCGGGGACTCTTTCCAGGGCACAAAGCCTGTAATTGTCGGCGCCCTCGCGACGCTGCAAAGGCCTCCGCCCCCCTTCCCCATCCACCCCCAGCCGGTTCTTCCGGCTGCACGCCCGCGCCGTTTCACGAACAATTTGCTGCGTCCAAAAAGTCCTGCGCTTCCCTCGCCCGCCCGGCTCCTTTATATGCATCGCGCTCTATATATTGGAAACACTTAGAGCAAATTGGTCGTATTGGAGCAGGCATTAAGGTTGGCCATTGGCACATGAAGAGAGTCGATGGCGGCGGCGACGCCGGGGGCAGGGGAGGGCTAAAGAGGAATACAGCGCAGTCAAAGCAAGACAATTGCCGCGCAGCTTGCCTTCGTTACGGCGTGGAAGTTGCTCGCGGACGACCTTCTTAACGGTCGCCTCCCTTGTGCGCCGCCGCGCCACCTCCGCCTCCGCCCCCTCCGCCGCCGCTGACGCCCCCGTCGCTTCCGTCGCCTCCGCCGCCGCCGCCGCCGCCGCCACCGCCGCCCCCGCCGCCAATGCTCTAGACGCCGCCATGTAGACGCCGCGCAGCAGGGCAATTTACCGCAAGCGGATAATGCCGCGATCGTTGCCTTTTCTCACTCTTCCTGCTGCTGGCCCCAGTTCTACGCTTGCTAGCACTCTAACTTACAAATCTCAACGTATATAGCATTCATCGTATATAGAAGCCTCAGTGCGATGTGTCCGCTAGTGTTCCGTAAAACTTAAACTAATCCTTCGCAACTGCACAGAAAAAATAAATTCTTTCTATAACATTGCGGTCTATCACCAAACCATTCGGAGCAAGAGTTTCTGGAGAGTAACGCAACCTGAACAGCGGCCACCATTTAAAATCCTCTCACCCATCAGCAAACAGAAGTTGACAAGAAATTATAATACAGGCATAGGCATTGTAGGAGATATTCGAGTATATTAATATTGGTTTTGAGTAGACAGGTGGTTCCCAATAAACAGAACTCTCCGGCCAATTGCATATAAAATTGCCGAATCAGCAGGAATGCCCTACTTCTTGATTTTAGGGACTCAGTTCTAGCTGTCAAGTACTACGGGAAAGCACTAGATGATGCTGACACCTTGCGGGAAAGAGGGTGAGTACAATCCCAAATGCGATGAGAGAAACCTCATAACATGTGCCAGGTTGATAGATACTGCACGCCGCGCCGGAGAAAGACTTTAAAGGAAGCCTTGAGTCAAACACAGATAAGAAAATATTACCACTCCCTCGCAAAAATTGCGTATAAAATAAAAAGAAATAATATAAAATCTTTCTTTTGTTCGTCCTTACAAATCTAAACGTCTTCCCTCTCTCACAGTGGTGCAGAGATTTGTAAACCATGATTTTCTTCTCTCGCTCGTCACTATCTCTTACGCCTACCGGCTTGGGTGACTCAGGGTATCAATTGATGTCATTGCAGCACCTCTGACCGGGAGGTCCTAGGGTTCGCGTCCCAACGGTAACAGGATTTTTGACAATAGCTAGACACGCTAGTTCGAGTTCAACCGCTGTCTGGAGAACAATTGTCGCTGTCTGGAGAACACTTCTCGCGGCCGGTTGCTTTAATTGGTGGTTATCCGAGGTTTCTCCGAACAAAACCACTAGGCGAACGCCGGAGCAGTACGCTAACTAAACGAGCCACGGGCCGCGCGCGGTCTTTCCTTCCTCTTCCTTGCCTATCCTCACACCTTACTTGCACTCACATGCACTACACTACCTCACATGCCGGTAGATAAGTCGAGAGCCTAGATCCTGTGCCGGCTGGGGCGGTGCGTCGTTGGTGGAAGATACCTAGTTGAGGGAAACTGACATTGGAGTAAGCTGACGGGTGGGTTGTCGCCTATTCTTGCCATCCAGCGGGGAAGATTACTTCCTCCTCCCGCGATAAAAGCATGAACTACACTTATTGGAATAATTATCTTAGCAACTGACGCGCACGGAGTCACTAATCAAACAATCGTACGTCTAGGAGTCTCGGCGAGAAAGATACACATTTATTCCACTCACTGTAATGAAGACATTAAACAGTTTCAAATAACTTTCCGGATTCATTTAATAAAACATTTAGAATTCGGTTTCGTATTTGATAACGAAAATGTTCAATTTCGGTGTTTAAATGATTGCTATCTGTTTTCCTATATTTTTACTAAAATGTACTATTTTTAGCGACTTTCTTCGCGACGCAATTCTTGTGATTCTTCTTTACTTACGTGAGGTAACGGCTGCTTTCTTGGTCACGCTCGCTCGGCGTGAAATCTAATCTTTAATTGTCTATTTGTGGCGATCGCAATAAAACTAAGTGGAGTTAACTATAATTATGGAAATGGAATCTAGTGTTAATAAAATCACTCTTTTACCGAAATGAATATCAATTTATTAAAAAACAATTAGTCATGAAGCTTTAGTTTCCACAGAAATTCTTGGGCATATCTTTTAAGAGTTTAAAGATTACTCCTTTCTCTATCTGAGGCATCCAATGAAACAAAATATAATATAACATCATTCAGAAGCAGCCTAGTTGAGAAACGCCTGAGAATTCGGACACATGTTGTTTACATTAATCATTTCTTTAAACGTTAATCCAGCGTTACTCGTTGTGCAGAATTATGAATATGCTTAGAAAGCCGAAACTATTTCAGTTTCATTCGGTTTCGGTTCCAACAGTAATATATTGCTAGTTTACCTGTCAAGAAATATTCACGAAAAAAATGTATTTTTTTCGGTCTGGTTATTGAAACAATTTTAACGGTTTTAGTGGTGATTTCGGTTTAATGCCTTGATTATCATTGGTTATATTTCAAAATAATGTCAGTACTGTCCATTCACAAGGGCTTGTGCCTGAGTTTACAGAAGGATGCCATCGCTTCAAGTGCAGAATTCTTGTCTATCATATCGTTATTTGTTGGTCAAAACATTGTACTTGGGTTTTCATTACGTGGCGAGTGAGGCACTTATCTGCACGATGAAATATGGCACGCCTTTTTGCGTCTTTCTCGGTCGTGCCGCCACATGCCACATTATCGTGACCGCATCAAGAAGTGGTCCATATCAAGCGACATCTAGCAGCACGACCGAGAAAGAAGCGAAAAGCCATGCCATATTCCATCGTGAAGTCCCTCACGCGCCACGTTACGAAAACCCAAGTATAAGTAACATTTACATTCGATAGTTCCCTTGAATTCAAATGGTACCGGCTACAGATTTGAGAGTAGGAATAATGAACCAAGAATTAACCCGGGAGTTCCCGCAATGTTGCAACTTGTTTGTGAATGCGAAAGATCTGAAGTTCTATTCACTGAAATACCTATATCATTTAGTTTTTACATGACCACCAATGCAATTGTTAATTAATCCTACGCTGTAGAAACCCTGTCTGAATACTTCTGGTGAGGAAGGTAAAAATTGGCAAAGTACACGCAAAAATCATTAAATACCTATACAATTTTCACTAATGAATTTGGCATGCTCTCAAGAAACATATATTTTACATTTTTCACAAAAATATTTAGAAAGTGTTCCTACTGAGTAGTTAGAGTTAAGTAATTAGAAAAGTTTACAAGGTTCGCTTCTTTTTTTTTCATTTCGCTACAGACGTGTCGTGCACATATTTCTCTTTGGGAAGAAGTTATGACAGTCTATCCTAGATAAGACAAATGAGTACATTGGCACTTGCAGACACGGCTGAAAATAATGCCATGATACGTACCGCTTAGGCCAGGAGCTCACAATGCATTGGTGCCATTGCACCCAACGTATATGCCAGATATCGCACATCGCAGCGATCAACTTTCAACATGCTCACGGGAAATGATTGAGCCATAGGATAAAAATGGAAGTGCAGGCGTTCTCAGAATAATACAATGAAAGAATACAAGACACAGCAGACGGCAAATGCGTTGCAATAATTCAGGAACATAAAATTACCGTGGTTTGGATCTCACATATCTATTGCGGGCACTCCCGGGTTAATATTGACGATGAAATGGAACGTACAAAATAGGGGAAAACAATATTCCTTAATACTATTGCTCATCCTTTGCACACAAAAACAGTGCGTTGAAGATCTGAAATTCCTGGCATCCAGAGTTGGAAAGCAATTTTGTTGGTCCGTAGAATGAGGGTTGCTCCTATTTTCACATCCTGCTAGTTACACTTCATGTCCCGCTGGGTGAAGGAGGGTTAATCTAAAAGGCTTTTGAAAATCATAGCGCTACTTCGATCCAGACAGAGGTTCGTGCGAGTAAAAAATCCATCAAGTCCATGCCACGCTTTTAGCGTGGAATGGAACTCACACTAAACGGTTGTCCAGTATAATACTTTGATTTCAAAGTACACAAAGTAATGGACACAAAAGTCTTATTTTTATCTGGTGTTGACCACTTCTTGTGACCGCGAATACGGGAGTCAAAATTAGAACGGGTACGAAACCAAGAGGTATAGTTAATAATTTGCAAATACGACTCCATTGGTGGACGAAGGAATGAATGCCTTATCACTGAAAGGGACAACCTGTGTTACTAATTTACAATGCACAATAAAATTGAAAGAAAACTGCAGCGTCCGGCCACAACGTACGAGGCGTGTATATTTTTGATAGGTAGCATGGAACTCGGGAAAAATACAAACACATTGAAACAGTTTCGATTTTACCTGAAAAATCTGTGTTTGACTATGTTCTTGCGCTTATCCTCACTCGGTGCGAACAGTCTGAAATCTCATTCTCAGTGTGTCACTGCTAACGACACAGCTGACGCCATGCGGCATCAAGGCTCCAAGTAAGAGGCTCCCAGCCATCAATATGTATTTACGTGTTGCTTTAGGTAATAGCAACGTTCTTGATATTCTCATTTTGTGAAGAACATTGCACACCCCACATTTACCACACTTATGTTATATTATAACAATAACTATTCTATACACATGTACTCGTATTATAACTATATTATTGCAATATTCGCCAAGACTGTGTTTGTATAAAATTTTCATTTAATTCAGTGTTGTACAAAAGTATTATATTGTTGTTCTTGAGAAGTGTGCAATCTGCTTTTTGAAAAAAACATTTTCTGAGGTTTTATTCAACAGCATTTTACTGCCATAGTAACAATTATTTGCGATATAAGAATCGTAAGACATCTTATTACAATAGTTTACTGAAAAATTATAATTTCTGAGTGCGACAATGCATCGAGTATTGTAATAAGTTATGATACGAATATCTCTCGACGTTTTATTTGTTTTATTAAAAATTTAAAGTCCTATAATTTTCCTTATGTTTTCCTCTTACATTCTGAGTGCAACAGACGTTTTTCCTAATAAATAAAATTATTTTTCTTAATAAAGTCACATTGAAATGTGATGTGATGAACACAATTTCGTGCCATTTTGCGAATTGACTGCGCGTCAAACGAAGCGCGGGAAGTTTAAATATACAAGTTCCATAATTTTTTTCGAAAATATAGAGAGTTGCTTTCCTGTGTAATTGCTGCATTTACTATAAATAACAGTTAAATATATTCAGTTTGTTTCATATGTAAAAGTCAGAAATGACAACTGTTCCTGACTATCGAAATAAATGTAGAAATGCAACACAGGAACTTCATTTGAATTGGTTGAATTGGACTTTTGAAGTTTTAGCTGAGGTGTTAGTGGGACAGAAATTGCAATATTACAATATTACGTAAGTTTCCAATACTGCGAGAAAATATGTGCTGTTGTAGCATCTCTCATGATATTTTTATGCAACATTTTAGTTGCCGAAACAAACTGAAAGTTATTAAAGGAAGTAATGAAATATACAATTACCCAAAAGTTTAGTTTTGACGCTGAAAACTTCTGTTTGTACACATCTGAATTGCCGTTAGATAAGATAAGCACAGTGTCGCCCCACAGGGGAGCCGTGAGCTGGAGACACTTTTGAGAGTGGACCGAATTCTCACTACATGCGTCACTCAAAATTTCCAAAAAACACCAATTTCAGTTTTTTAACTTTTTGGAGTTTGTTTTGACTGTTAAAATTATTACTAAACTATTACTGATAAAACAAGACTGATTTCATCTTGACTCCACCAACTATTGGTAGCGTCTTCTTTCCATCAAATTACACAACTCGCTTCACAAATTTATTATTTCTTACTCGTCATCTTAAAGCAAGATTGATTTTAAAACACCCGATAGAACTGATCCTCTTCCGCACTAATTAATATGATGGTACCACGCATTACTCCGACGAAAATTTTAATTTGACAATCTCTAGTACGGCACACGATCGCTCTTCATCAAGAATATCCCTATACAGTAGTTGAGTAACACCTCGAGTATGCGGGTGTGAGGTTCCGTCACTCTCGGCTAGACCACGTTCCGTACACCAATCGTGACATATGAGGTGTCATTCGATGCATCTCGGTCTCCTGATGGGGAACTGATAATTTGTTTTCGGATCTGACCAGAAGATTCAAAGAAATTTCCAAAGGCGTTCTTTTGTGTGTTTTAGCACCGCAATTTTTGTGGGTAGATGGAAAATTAAACCAATACTACCTAAATAGATTTATGTAGGTGGCGTTGATTAAACTCCAGTACTCAAAGGCATTCAATATGCCATAATTTTCTTTCACGAACTCAGCAACATTGATGGTGACATATTTAAGAGAACAAATGAAGTTAATTTCAGCAAGTGAACGCGCGGCATATTTCATTTTAATTTTTACCCGTAAGCTAAATACCATATTTTTAAAATAAATTTGCAAAACCTACGACCAGTATTGCTTTGGAACTTATTAAATTTGATGAATTTTAAGTGAGTACTGAGAAAACAAAACTTTGAATAATGTTAGAGAATGAACGTTACGTTCGATTTCTCACTTTTACCTTCCTAAGTGTACAAATATAGATTTTCAAATGAATGTAACTCACAACTTATCCTTACTAAACTTACACTAATTCACATAAACATACAAAACAGTCACCTTTCATGTTTATATTGTCGTGGCAAACGCAATAGGTCGCATGTAAAAAAATTCACTTGTTTGTTTATTATACCATTGTGTTAAACCTAGAGAACTCCATCAGTTGCAATAGGTTGTAAGACGACATCTAATGAAACACCGAATATCATGATTTTACATTTGTGAAAGCACCATTCAAGACAGTGAGAGGTAGAGAACGTTCTTCGTTCCTCCTGAAAACTTCGATAGATTTGACATACGACCTATTGCGGTTACGACGCCAATATATATTCGCATACAAAACTATTTATAGAGCAATTACACAAGTGGAAGTAAACCAAATTAGACTGAGTATGTGGAGTTTTAATTTCTTCAAAAATAATGGGAGACAAACATGGAAATGTTAAGCAAATCCGGGGAAGTATCAAATGTAGTTATAGAAGCGTTTGCGGCAGAATTTTCGGAATTAATTGAGAATGACCTTCTATTAGGATTAGAGAAAAACTCACAAGAACAGCTGACAAGTGATCTCTGTGCATGCTCTATACTCTTAACTATTTGCATCAATATCTTCAAGTTTCTTTTTCGGTGATAATAATTTTGAAATTGCAATATTACCAGTTCATATCCCGTTGACATTGGATGTTGAGAAATTTTAGGAAAGTATAACATTATCATCTACTACGATTCATTGGTGTGTTCAACGCCAAATACTGTAAGATCATATTTGAACGAAGCTACTTGTGAAAGAAATGTTCATCACGTGAAAATATTTTAAAACAGTTTACAGTTTTCGGCGACACCACATTCAACTAGTTACGCGTAACCTGCTAACATCCATCTTGTTCATCTTCTCCTGAAAACATACCTAACTTATTGTTCAGCTTAGCGCGATGAATATATTGAGAGTTCCGCTTTCCGCGATGAATATTGAGAGTGGAGATGGAAAGGTAATTTCGCACATGTAGCCTAGCTGAAACTGTGAGATAGTTCAATACGGTAGATACGATGGAATGTAGAATGCGGAATCCATCGTACAACACACACACACACACACACACACACACACACACACACACACACACACACACACACACACACACACACACACACACATGAAATTAAGATGAAAGAATATTTATTCATAATCGTTTCATCAAGGCTCCTGTTTGACGAGACGTCGAACTGGCAAACTGGTAGATCTCACACAACATACCCGGACAAAAACACGCGAACAGGCAATACATCACTGATCAACACAGTGGAGTTAGTTTGCATATGCACCGATTGTGAGATGCAAGTTGATTTTAAAATGAACACTACACAAAGCAAACGTTTTGCTTTCTGAATAGAGGTAGAAACTAATCGCTCAATCAAATGAGCGTATTTGAAATGTTCTGGAAACATCCACAAGGCAAATTGCCTGAGACAGTTAAAACCCTTGGAAGATTCGCCGAAATCTAGCGAAGCGATTCGGGACAACCCGATTCGCAGAATCGATTGCTCGCGATTCGCAGAAACGCGAGCACCGTTAACTTACGTTAACTTGGAGGGAGGAAAGGGAGGTCAGCTTGAGACCAGACAATCCATAAGCCTAGGCGAGTTGATTTTCTAAGTGAATAAATCTTTGAATGGGAGCATAAAATGTGAGCTGAAATGCCCTCTCAAAAACACAAGTAGATTAGTATAATTACATTATATACATAAGTGATTCTATCTTTTGCTTGGATTTGACGACTAATTCCTAAATCGGGAGAGGTCTGACTAGTCCCAGGTCTCTCGATTTGTTGTACTGGCTACGGAGGTTCAGGGCATCGACTGATGTTACTGCAGTGCCTCTGACCGGGAGGTCGTAGTTTCGTATCTCGACGATGGTAGTATTTTCGACCATGGCTAGATAGCTAAGTTGAATTCAGTCGCTGTCTGGAGAAGAATTCTAGCGGCCGGCTGCTTTCATCGGCAGTTTTCCATGGTTCTTACGATCAACACAAGACAGTTTCAGGAACAGCACCTTAACAAACGGGCCGCGGACCGCGCGCGATCTTTCCTTCTTCTTCCTTTTCCTATCCTCACTCCGTACTTACACACACTTATATGTACTATACTATCACACATGCCGGTAGACCGATCGGGAGCTTAGAGCTCGTGCCGGCTGGGGCGGTGCCACACTGGTGAGAGTTAACTGATTAGGGAAAAATCTGCTAACCGACAGGTAGGTCGGTGCCGGATCTCACCATCCAGCGGGAGATCACTGCCACAACCTAAAGAAAAATATTACGGGACCAATGACCTTAACAGTTGACACACCACGAATCACCGATCAATTTTCTCCTAACACTCCTACATATTCCTTTTGTGTAACACGTAATTTATTATAGCGGGTTCGCAGCTGGTTTTCTCGGGGTACTCCTGGTCCCCTGCTTCTCATTCCACGGTCGCTCCATCATAATTCACCTCTGTACCTCATCATTATGGTTATTATCTACACTTTAGGTAATCACTCATGGGCCTTAGTGACTTTCACTGTTGGAGGGTCTCGAAACACAAATAAATTAAAAAAATAGGAAAACCCTGATTCTCGTGTGTTACGAGGGTTGAGTGCAAGGGCCCCGCAGCGTAGTCTAGCGGCGCGGCGGGCGCGGTTGGGGGCGGGGCGGGGCTGCAATTATTTTTGCCCGGGTTGCAATTTGCGGGCGCGAGCGCCAGGGGCCGCCCGCGGCGCGTGGCCAACGCTGACAGCGCTGCGGTCGCGGTGCATCGTCCGTGCGGCGGGGGCCTTGCATCCGCCCCCACCCCACCTCACTCCAGCGCTCTGATTGAACAGGCCCAGAGGAAGTAATGCGAAAGAATGAAGATGGTGCCACTAATGGCGAGTAATTGAGGAGCTCATTTCCAAATCTCGAACGAATCTCCATGAAATACACTGGGAGAAATGGCTCAGGGATCAACTGATGTCATAGCAGTCCCTCTGTCCGGGACGTCGTAGGTTCGAATTCCGATGGTGACAGGATTTTCGACACTACCTTGTCAGCTAGGTCGAATTCAGTCGCTATCTGGAGGAGAATTCTAGCAGCCGGCTGCTCTGATCGGTAGTTTTTCGTGGTTTCTCCGACCAAAACCAGGCGAATGCCGGAGCAGTACCCTAACAAACGGTCCAGGGACCGCGGGCGAGCTTTCCTTCCTCTTCCTTGTCCTATCCTCACCCCTTACACGCACACTTACACTAATATGGGCTACACTACCACACATGCTGAGAGACCGGTCGGGAGCTTAGAGATTGTCCCGGCTAGGACGGTGCCCCGCTGGAGGGAGGTACCTGGTTGGTGAAAACCCCGCTAGCCGACGGTAGTTCGGCGCGGGTCTCGCCATCCAGCAAGGGAAAGCACCGGCACCTTTCGTGATAAAACATGCCCTACACCTACGGGACTAATGACCCTAGTAGTTGCCGCGCTCGGAATCACTAATCAATTTATTTATTAATTTATTTATTAATTTATTTAGCGTATGGCAGCGTACAGGGTTACATATCAGAAAAGGGTGTTAATTAGAATAATTAAAATTAATTGGATTAAAATAAAGAAAAATGTACATAACATAAAAAACAACACAATCACAATGTAATGTCTAAATGTGTTATCCACTTTACTGCTTCTGTCGAGACTTTCACCAGGTCCATTGTGTTGCCTTGAAACTTCCTGAGAGGACATTCAAAAGTTATGTGTTTCACTGTCTGTCTTGCTTCACCACAGTCACAAGATGGGGATTCGCGCATACCCCATTTATGAAGTGAGTCACCACTTCTACCATTGCCAGTTCTTATCCTATTCAGTGAGACCCACGTCGATCGGGGAAGATGGAAGCCGCTGGGGGGAGCCGAGTCCAGAATTTGATGGCATTCAGGTACTAATCAATCCACGAAACGCAGTTTTTCAGAGAGAAAGTTTTTACATTTTGCCTTGTACCGAGTGGAGCACGAAGAAACGGCCCGTCGCATCACCCCGCGAGCGAATGCGGCAAGTAAGAGAAAAGTGCTAATGCAAGACTGCCCCATTGTTACCGTCAGTGCAGTCCGCCTATTGACATATTTGTTGCGAGAATGTTGCAACTAGATTAGAACCTCTTTAATTCGGATTAACTGGGACTGAGGCAACCCGAGTTAACGAAAATCGCTATTATCCAGGGAATGAGGAAAGAACGATCAAAGAACAGACATATGTTTACTGGACTTTAAAAATGATTATCGGCACACTGTCATGTAAAAAAACACAAGATAATATGTAGTATTAACACTGTTCACAATATACATCGTTACAAACTAGTGGCAGTGAGAATGCCCAGGACGTTGCCTGAACCACTTCCTCCCTTCCTCCTTTCTCCTCTGCTACTGGCCCACAGCTGGTGGCGTGGGTAGGATTGATTGATTGATTGACTGATTGATTGTTAGTGATTCCTGGCGCGTCAACTACTATGGTCATTAGTCCCGTAAGTCCCGTGTTTTTTCTACAGAAGGGGTGATGATCTTCCCTCGCTGGATGGCCAGAACAAGCGCTGACCTATCGTCGGCTAACGGGGTTTCTACAACCAGGTATCTTCTACCAGCGGGGCACCGTGGGTGAGGACAGGACAAGGAAGAGGAAGGAAAGATCGCGCGCGGTCCGTGGCCTGTTTATTAGGGTACCGCTCCGGCATTCGCCAGGTGTTGATCGGAGAAACCACTTGTCACTAATCAGTGCAGACGGCCGTTAGAATTCTCCTCCAGACAGCGTCTGAATTCGTCCTAGCTGACAAGCTAGTGTCGAAAATCCTGCCGCCATCGGGACTCGAACCTCGGACCTCCCGGTCAGAGGTGCGGCCGTGACATCAGTTGATGCACTGAGCCACCGCTCGCTATGCGTGGGGCAGAAGATGGAGGGTTGGCAGGTGGGGTGAGGGCAATGAACGCAGCGTCTGGAAAGGGAATTTGAGTAATGTACCTTCTGAGCATAGCAATTTATATCCGCAAAACAAGACTTCATTTACTACCTAAGCACCGTACTTATTTTCCCAAACTGGTCTGGGTTATCCGGACGTCCGCGTTAAGGAGGCTCGAGTTAATGAGGTTATATTGTAGTATGTATACTTCATTATTGACAGTAAGGAAATGTGCAAAGTTTGGTTCAGTCGTGTGAAGTGCTAGGGGAGATGACTCTTCAACAAACCGTCAACGAAGAATCGCATCGCGATATTCACCCTTATACACTAATTACATTTATTTAAGTGTCAATCTGAAGTAAAAACTGTACGCCTCAGCAAATAATCCTGGAACATAAGAAGACTTAAAGAAAAAAATCGTATTTGAGACTTGATATCACAGAGTTGTGCCAAGGGATGATCAAAAGATAAAACGTGCACAATGGATTCAACCAGGTCATTTTCAGCATCATTTGCATAAAAGAAAGGATTGCTATGATACTTAACAATGTAAAAAAGTCAAGTAATAAAATATAATTTAATTCCCTTGTTTCTTGTTGTTGATGTTTCTGTTGTTGTTGTTGTAGTGGTGGTGGTGGTGGAGGGGAGGTGATGTGGATATGGAAGTGGAGAAGGCGGTGGTAATGAGGATGGTGGTGGTGGCGATGGTATTAGTAGTAATGGTGCGGTGGCTGCGGCGGCGTTGATGATGGTGGTGGTAGTAGTGGTACTGGGGGGGTCGTGGTAGTGGTAGTGATGATGGTGGTAGTGGTAGTGGTAGGGGTGAAGGGGGTAGAGGTGAGGGTGGGGGTATTGGAGAGGGTGGTGGTGGTGATGGTAGTGGTGGTAGTGGTGGTGGTAGTGGTAGTGGTAGTGGTAGTGGTAGTGGTAGTGGTAGTGGTGGAGGTGGACTTGGAAGTGGGGGTGTATGCTCATGGCGGATCGGATTTTCGTGCGTCATCCTGTATTTCAACGGTTTTCCGATTCCGTTTAACAGAGCAGGCAAGTCAAACTAAGCCCGCACGAACTCCTTGTCCGCTTGGGAAGCGCGGTGTTCGTGCGGGAACTAGGAACTTCCCCTGACTCTGGTAGTATTTCCCTTCCAAATCCAGATGGGAGTGCACAATTTGAAGCGGAGAATGTAAACGCAAATCATACACGAAGTGTAACGAAGAATGGTAGCTGCAATTCCCAATCCTCCTGGGCTTCATTGATGCTGGGCGTTGCCGTGTGATGTGAGGCGAGGCTGAGGAACACAGGTGGAACGGACAGAGCGGAGACAATGGAGGAGAGAGAAAGAGTGAGAGAGACAGGAAACAATAGAGACGGAACAAGAGAGGGACAGAATGTGAGAGAGAGGAAAGGGGAAAGAGAGGAAAAGAGAAAAGGAAAGAGAGGAGGAAGAGAGAGAGGGAACGAGAGAAAACAAGATAGAGGGAATAATAGAGAGGGAACAGGAGAGAGGGGGAACAAGAGAGAGGGAAGAGAAACGAAAGAGAGGGAAAAGGGAGAGGATGAGAGTGCAGGACGTCTGTCGGGTTCTGATAATTTCTTATATATCCCAATAATGTGAAAAAATTACCAAGTCTCTCAAGATCTTTTCTATTCAAAATTAAATTTACTCTCAGTTGATATTTTCAAACACGATTAATGTAATTCATTTTAATGGAAATTTTCTTAGTAAAGAAACAGGAAATTAACACGGTTGTGGTAGTAACTATCAACAGGCTTCTCCAAATGCCATGTTCCAGGTAACTCGAAAAACACACCATTATCCAGGAGTATTTTGTACAACACTTGCTTTTAATCCATGCGCCAATCTCTCTGAACACAATTGCTCGTGAACTCTACAAAGATACGAAAGTGACCACGAGCATTCATGACACAGGTTCTTGCGAATACGGGACTTGATCTATGTGTATTCGAAATAACAAATGAAAACTAAGATAGATTATTCGAAATGGTTTTATTGTTTGTTTGTTTTTCAAAGTATTCTCTGCGATGATCAATGGATTTTTGCAAACGTTTGAACCAATTTTCGTAGCACTTGTTCCACTCCGATGTACGTATCCCCAAAACATGCACTTTGAACGCATCGACAGCTTCTTCAGGCATCGAGAAACCTAAACCACGTAGTTAATTCTTCACGAACGGGAACAGAAAGAAATTATTGGATGCCAAATCGGGACTTTATGGCGGATGACCCATTACTTCGATGTTTTGCTTGTTCAAATATTGATTTTTTAAATTATGTTTACTTTAATTATGTTTTTATGTTGTCGTTGCAAGGTATGTAACGTTTTTGTACAAAAATATTGTAAAAGTGTCTAACTGCAGCCAGGATTGTTGTTATATAACATGTGTTCTTTGGTAGCATTATAGTAAATGTGTGTTGTTTTCTTTCCTCATGTTATTCCGCCCTGAGGATGGAAATAAATTTTCCGAAACGTCGGCAAACAACCAATTTGTAGTTCGTGTTTACTTATGACCAAGCCCCGTTAAGCTGCCTTCAATATGAAAAATGATTAATTTTTCTAAATTCGAATGTGTTTGCGATTTAAAGAAAAATCTTTGCGTTTGGACGCTGGCTAAAATGTATACTTTTAGATTGTGTCTTCCTAGGTAACCTAAAGTTGCTGTTATTTTCTCATTAAAGTTTAATTTGCACAACTACAGAGTACTAATTTCTTATCTTTGTTGAGCTCTACTTCTTCAGGTCGGGATAAGGAACAACATATAACATGGAAAATTATAAGAAATTAGAAAAAAAATATTTTGGGAGTCGATGTGCTATTTGGCCATTACTTCGGTAAAAGGGATTATTGTAACAGCCGCACACCATAGAATTAAATTAAATTTGTTGTCATGGGGAACTAACAAGAAACAGGGAGTTGTTTTCGGGTTGAAGGAAGAGGAACACGGTTTAAATAAGAGTTTTTCTGACAAAAATTCGCCGTTTTCCGGCGCACGATTACATAACTTTCTCTTGTTACAAAGAACTTCGTAAGGCTAGAAAGTAAAAATGTAGATGAGTTAAATATATGATTTTAGTAATATAATAATCCACTTACAATAATATTATATATTTTTATTTTAGTATATAATAATTTTCCTTCCTCATGACAACTCCAAACCCAGCCAGGCGAGGAACAGCGATATGATCCGAACCTAACCATTCGTTAGGTATGAATGCCTCATTAGTGAACGATTGTTTTTGAAGACGAAAAAATTAGACAGAGTAAAATGAATAAGATATATAGCATGCTTCAAATGCTTGTGAAAGAAATGAATATTTACACGAGTTGTAATTCTTAAGTGACTTCTGAATATAGTCGAAAGAATATTACGTTCCGATATTACATGATATTAACACTATTAAGATATTTGATGTCTTATGATATTTGATGTAAAATAAAAGTTCTCCAAAAGTATGTAATACAGTTATTGGTTTTTTGTGTACGTTTTACGGATGATATACGGGTACTTAATTTTACTAAAATATCAAACTTAATGTTATTTTTATACATTTTGTTTTAACCGTAACTTTTTTTAGACATTTTCAAGAGTCATAATCGATATTACTACTGATAGCTCTAACGTTAGATAACTTTTCCTGGGGTCTTTCTTCCTCCTCCTCGTCCTTTTAAGCCCTCTTCCCATGCATTACGGCTTTATATTTCAAATTGCTGATACTGTCTCTCCACTGGACGATTTTCATACAGTGCCTATTATCCTTTTACGTGAGACATCTACAATGTGGCAAGATAATTGCTGCAATTTCGTAAGATACTGACGAACAAGAATTTAAATACTGTTAAATTTCTGTTTTTCTTAATTTCTCATTAAGGGATCTGGGTAATTCCATACCGATCGCTGGGACTTGACACTTCAACTCTTGTCTCGATACCGTACATTCACATCATCGTCACGTTTTATAAACTTTCAACAGCAGTCTGCCGGTGCCATTTCAGCTCATTGAGGAAGCGCAATATGGAACCACATTGTCTGGCCATAAAAATCGAAGTTGGATGAGAAGAGAGAAAAACGCCGAAGTCCGTTTTTGACGGTGCTGCTCCAGCATTCGCATGGAATACATTGTATAAAATCACACAAACGTGCGATTAGGCCAGCCGTTCTCTAGAATTCTCATTCGGACAGTTAATATTTCTACAGTGCCAGATCCAGACAATTTTGGACCTGGGGCAATGCTGAAACGTAGCCCCCCTCCACACACACACACACACACACACACACACACACACACACACACACACACACAGCGAAAAAATTAAAAATGTGCAGGTTGTATCAAGACACTACGAGGTAGAGTCAAAACGTTCCCGTAATTGGTCAATGTGTTTTTATTTATTAAAGGCACAGAAAATTAAATTCATTTACCTTCAAAGTACTTTCCTCCTGCATTTAAACACTTTCCCCAACGTTCGTATAATTGTTGGAAACAGTCCTCAAAACCTTATCTCGATAGCTCCGTAAGCCGCCTGGTCGCATTTTCCATCACCTCTTCAGAATTAGCAAATCGTTGCCATTTCATTTTTATTTCTAGCCGGGGAAACAGTTACAAATCGGCCGGTGTGAGCTCGGGGTGAGTCGGGAGGCCGTTCAAGAGTGGTAACTTATGCTTGGTGAGGTAATTTTTCACCAGTGATGACCTATGGGCTGGGGCATTGTCATGGAGTAGGACCAATCTTTTCCTTCCCATTTTTCTAGACGTTTCTTCCTGATTGCATCTCGTAGACGGCGAAAAAATGTCCATCTGGACCATCTTGAATAGTCATTTCGTCAATGGTAATTTTTCTGTTCCCACGGATGATACGATGAACACTCTCGATGTTTTCGTTTGTGACGGAAGTGAACGGGTGGCCGCTACGAAGGTTTTTCTTCAGCTCTAGCTGTCCCGACTGGGGCGTTGCCCCGTTGGTGTGAGAGTCCTGGTTAGGGGGAAACCCCACTAGCCGACGGTAGGTCGGTGCCGGATCTCGCCATCCAGCGGGGGAAGATCACCGCCATCTCCCGAGAAAAAAACATGCACTACACTAACGGGACTAATAACCACAGTAGTTGACGCGCCCGGAAACACGAAAAAATCAATCAATCAATCAAATTCAGCTCTAGCGCGACCTTCACGGCAACGATTATGCCACTCGTACACTTGCGACTTTTTCATCGCATCTCTCCCTAATGCTATCCTCAGCGTATCAAGTGTTTCAGATGGTGATTTGTTTAGCAGAGCACAAAATCTCATGTTCCCACGCAGCTCGATAGCCATCATTTTAAAATGCGGCGAACCCAAAAACTGTCTCAAAGTTACATGCGTGGCACAGCTGACACTGACGAATCGACACACGCATCTGGGCAGCTCTGCAGTTTCACAGAGAGTGTCTCCAACGTCAACAGTGACTGATGCTCGTTTGGCAACGCTGTAAGCACCGATTCCGGGAACTTTTTGACTCGCCTTCGTACACGAGTGTCTGATTTATTTTTGAATTTTTACTGTTTTTCATCATCGGACCTCTTGACTTGCGGGGCCCCAGGCGATCGCCCGGTCTGCCCATCCGTAGCGCCGGCACTGTATTACTGTAGCTACTCCATTGGTTACGAACCTCTTCCACCTTCACGACTAGAACCAAAGACCTTCCTCATTTGCAGACTCGCAACTCCACGCGTTGGCTCTCTTGAACTCTTCCTTTCGATGGCGAGTAAATGGAGCGCCTTGGCGCCGGCGAACCAGGCGGCCGTCGCGCTGCCAACTGCGGAACTTGTCGCCGCTGGAAGTGCCTCCGAGTGGGCGGGGGGCGGGCGGGGTCGTTTGTGAACGCACCCGAGAGCGCGACGCGCGAGCGGCAACGAAGGGCAAGAGGGCGCCACACGCGCGACGCCGGGCCGGGGGTGGGGCGGGGGGGGGGAACGTGGGCGAACGCGAGCGAGCGAGGGCGGTGGGCGGAGGGGCGAGCCCTGAGGTCGGGCGCGACCCAGCGGAGGGAGCTGCAGCGATTGGGACCTGTCAGGAGCACCTGCAATGAGGTAATAATCACAGGAAATTGTTTGAGGCAAGTTAGGGCCGCGGTCCTCGCAACTCCGCCTCCTGCCTGGAGCCCGCCCGCCCGCCCGCTCGCTCCCGCAAAGCTTAATTCATTACGTGCCTGACGTTTGAGCAGACGGTATGTCAGGCCCTTACTCGCAAAAACCGCCGCATAATTAACCGGCAAGCCCTTAGTTATACCGTTTAAGCTCGGATTACCCGCACGTTTTTTTCAATTACGGCGCGGGGAGAGCGGACGAGCACATTCGGTAGCGGGCGCGCCTGTTGCCGCCCCGCAAGCCAATCAGCGCCAGCCGGGCCCCCCGAGTCGACGCGTAATTGGCTTGAGGCCTGACGCCACCGCCGCCGCGCCGCGGAGTTGAGCGTCGACCGGAGGCTGCCGCCGCGGCGCAAAAGCAAGGCGAAGGCGCCGGAGACGGCGTGGGCAGGCATGGGGCGGTGAGGGTGGTAAGGGTTGGCGGGGCGCGGCGGGGAGGGCCGAGGGGCGGTGGAGATGGTGATGACGGCCAGGGCAAAGGGGGCGGTGAGGGTGGCGGGGCGCGGCGGGACGGAGAAGGCGGCGAACGCAACGAGGACGGCGTGGACGGCGACGGTGGCGATGGCAGCGAGGACGGCGAGGGCGGGGTCGTCGAAGGAGACAGTGCGGGAGGCGAAGGGTAGCATGGCGCAGCGGGGCGGAGAAGGCGGTGAGGACGGCGAGAGAAGGGAGGCCGGCGAGGGCGGCAAGGTCGGCGATAGCGGTGCGAGTGACGAGGACGCGGGGCGGCGGCGGAGATTGTGCGGGCGACGGAGGCGGTGAGGGTGGCAAGGATTGGCGGGGCGCGGCGGGGAAGGCCGAGGGGCGGTGGAGATGGCGATGACGGCCAGGGCAAAGGGGGCGGTGAGGGTGGCGGGGCGCGGCGGGACGGAGAAGGCGGCGAACGCAACGAGGACGGCGTGGACGGCGACGGTGGCGATGGCAGCGAGGACGGCGAGGGCGGGGTCGTCGAAGGAGACAGTGCGGGAGGCGAAGGGTAGCATGGCGCAGCGGGGCGGAGAAGGCGGTGAGGACGGCGAGAGAAGGGAGGCCGGCGAGGGCGGCGAGGTCGGCGATAGCGATGCGAGCGACGAGGACGCGGGGCGGCGGCGGAGATTGTGCGGGCGACGGAGGCGGTGAGGGTGGTAAGGGTGGCATGGAGCAGCGAGGCGGAGAAGGCCAACGGGCAATGAAGGTGACGAGGGCGGAGAACGCGGCGAGGGGGGCGGACGGCGAAGCTGGAGACAGCCTAATTCGCCGCAGACGTCTAGTTTTGGCCATCCGCTCTACCAGTCCATTCTTTTCTTTTCACGACCTCATTTATTCTAAATGTATTTATTTCGCCTGTAAATATCCCAGCACCTCTATTATCGAAATAATTGCTATAAATGTATTCCTACGTTTCTTAAGGCATGTTTCAAAATTATTTTCTTTATTACTGGTTCGACTGTTTTGTTTTGTTTGGCTTTTAAATCCCAACCACCTTCCTGACTTGTTTCTAAACCACACATGTGCCATACAACACGCAAAGTCACACGTTGAAACGAACTTCGATTACTAGTTTACTAAGTTCATTTAAGCATCCTAACCTTTACCATCATTATCTATAACTAGATAACCCTTTTTGTAGTTCCACTCTTTTTAAGATAAATTGACATTGCTAAGAGTCACATGCACATTGGTAAATGACGTTGATAATTTTTCATCAATTACTCCGGACAAAGGATCACTTTAAGTAAACGATCTTCGTGGTCCAAGTTGAACTTTTAAGTTACGAGATATACAGATGTCTCTTTCCTATATTTCAAGAATTATTATGGACACATAGTTGCAGTTACATTAGTACATTAAATTTACAACCGAAAGAAAAACTAATAAAGATGTTTTACAATGTCAATAAATTTTAACATGTGTGCCTTTTGTCGCTCGTATTCAATTTCACGCCATACGTTGTCCAACATACCTTGTGTAATATCAATAGTATCAATTATCCTTTTTCTCAATGTATTGAGAACAGGGACTTTTGTTGCATTCACTTTATCTTTAACAGACCCTCAAAGAAGTCTAAAGAGGTTATATCCGGCTATCTTGGCCAGGGAATGAGACCAAGTCCCGCCCACCTGTCAGAAAATGTTTCATTGAGGAAATGTCGATAGTGTAATTCCCAATATGGTAGTGCACCATTTTCCTGGGAAATCACATCAGATTGCAAGTCATTCAGTTGAGGTGTCACAAAATAGTGCAACACATCCAGATTGATATTTGCTGTTACTGATGTCTTGACAAAAAAGAATGGACGTATGCCTGTACTGTGCATCAAACCGCACCAGACATTCAATTTCGGCGAATCTCTAACGTGTTTCCTAAAAATAGAATGTGTGCTTTTCTGATCCCTTTGTGTATATTCACTTTCACTGAGATGGGGAAGTGGCGTCGTCTGAAAAACACATTCGTTTGAGGTGCTTATGGTCGAAATCGATCCGTTCCAAACTGTCACTTGCAGAAGCAGCACAATGAGGGCGGTCAACCGGCAGTAAAGCATGTAATATCTGAAGTTTATTACCATGCGACCGAAGTCGCTTTGTAAAGTCTTTTGCTCTCTGGACCGGTGAATTCCTAATTCACGAGATGCGCAACGAGTCCACTTGGAAGAGTTGCAAAGAAATGTTTGTTACACTGCTTCAGCTCTCGCTTCATTTAATTTGATTTATTTGGTCAAAAAATAGTAAAAACTGTATATGACGTATGGAAGAGGTATTTCAACACATATCACGTATCCCAACATTATTACGATGAATAGTTGAAAGATGAATGAAGTTAAAACAATAATAATAATAATAATAATAATAATAATAATAATAATAATAATAATAATAATAATAATAATAATAATAATCTATATATTTAAAAAAATAAGGTATTCTGCCATGGCTTTGTTTAGAGCTTCTACTGAACCGATTGTTGTATTTTTTCTTTTAAATGAAAGAATATGATCCCTAGATGTGTTATCAGATATTGTTTGTGTTGATTCACCAACATTTACGCTGTAAATTAATTAATTAAATCATTCTTTAATAGTACGCTTATCAATAGTCAATTGTTTTCTTTCAAAGGGTGGCTGTTTCAATATCGATATACATGAGTCCGTAGATATGAGTCCACGCTGCTTGATGTTTTGTTTTGATTGTTGAGATTTGTTTACATTTCGTCAAGGTTTTGTTTCAGTGTAATAATTGCATTGTGGTGTTGACAGTTTGCATGTATTTGCTTCTGTGGTGTATTTTGTAGAGAACATTCGCACAGTGGGTTTTGCTCGGTTGTAATACTTAAGTGAACAGGTTTACAGGTTATGTCGAATTCCGAATCGTTGTCCACGCGCCCCAAAAGACGCAAACGTACATTAACTGGACGCAGGGAAAGAGAAAGTCAGCGTAGGTGTCGTGATAGATGTCATTTCATTTTCTATTGGGTCATTATCTATGAAATGTCGGTTTTGTTCTGCTTTGTACTTTCCATGTGAGACAAATTCTGAAAACGATTTACTCTGTGTTGCTTAAATGGGAAAATAAATATACCTTCGAGCAATATGCCAGAAGAAATCAAACAGTTGTTTATAGGAGGTGATGACACATCAAAAACTTTAGGAATAATATCCTTCAGTATAATAGAGCTATATCTTTTGTGCCAATATTGCATTGCCATCTGGTCATGGGCCACACGTGTTCAAAATTTTGGGAACTCATCACAGAATATCTTCGTTATACACTCAAGATCCAAACAATGCAATATATTGTGAACATTAGTCTGGGTACAGTATTTTACATTTATCTCAGATCTCACTGTCAAATTTTGACGGGTTCTCACTAGTAATAATAATAATAATAATAATAATAATAATAATAATAATAATAATAATAATAATAATAATCTTCTTCTTCTTCTGCACTTCGTGGATTAGGCTTGGTCCTGTTCCGTCTTCACAAGTTTTCTAATATTATTTCTTCTCACAAGGGAAGTAACAGATCCTTCATGTCGAAACACCCCTCGAAATTTTTATGACGCACACAATGCACTATCAGAATCCCATATCTAAAATATTAGCTGCCAGTTTCCACTGCAAGGCCTCCAAATAAAACATTGAAAAACACATATAAGAACTAGGAAAAATATTGGGGCCTCTACCGGTCCGTTTGGGCAGACCGTACTGCGGGCGAGCTGGCGCGAGGAACCCGAAGGTCACGCATGAGTCGGACAGCTCCGTCAGCGGCCCTGCAATAAACAAGGGCTGCGTAGTTTCGCACCCAGTTTGCCTTTCCTTGTTAAGGAAGAAAGAACATCCGCAATGGTCGCAGAGCAAGTTGTTTTAAATCCCGTTAACATAGTCGAGTTCGTGTTGAGTTACTTTCGTAACAAAGTTTTATCTCCGACGGGAAGTATAAATGAAAAAGAACGCGAAATGGGTTAATGCATCATTGAATTGATTGAAAATAATAGGACAGGAGTGGAGCGTAATGAGGAATCAACCCTCGATGTATGTGAAGGAAGTGTTTGTGCGCGAAATGCGATCAAAACGGACTTTGTCATTTGTTGGTGAAAAACACACGCAGACAGTTGCTCAATCAGTTAGTGCTTTATCACTATCGTACACTACAATGCAAATAATAAGTATTGTAATAATCCAGAATCCCCAAAAAACAGTTTTAGTTCAAAGTGTAAACATATGCAGGAAATAACAATAGTGGGAGGTGAGAAGACAAGAGAGGGCAGCATCGCGCATGAACAATTTTTATAAATTAAAAGAATGCACGATGAAAAACCGAAATAGACAGTATTAATCGGTAATACACAATTTCAGGAACCAGTTAAAAGTTGTTTTAAGTAAATCGCGTAAGGGGTTTGGAAGATATAAGCAAATTTAGAATTGCACTTTTGGCAAAGAAATTGGAAATCAAAAGCCATTGTAACTATGGGGAGCTTAATATGAAAGAGCGATTTTTTCAAATATTAAGAAAACGCGTGAAGCTATCGCGACGAAACTTTTAGAATTGATTGAGGAAATTTCGCAGAAAATTACGGTATTACTCGTAGCTTTGAGAAATATCAAGGAGCCGCAGTAGAAATTAAAAACCAATTTATGTAATTAGAATTAAGAGTAATGACGCATCGCGATGACGTCACAGTTACGTCACGACACAATAAGACCAAAATTAAGCTAATTTAGCGTTATTAGACATCGGGAAGCAATAAAATAAATACCACAGAGATTAAAAAGAATAAGAGGAATTAATAATGATGTGAAATGACGTTGAAAGACAGAATTCAATGAAAAGGTTATGATATTATTTGTGAAGACATGCAAGCGATCGGTGAATGTTCGTTGCAAAATACATGAAGAATCTTGACAACAATGAGAAAGAGATGGTGTGAAAAATACGCTGATGGTTAGACGTGTGATGTAATGCTCCGCGTAAGACATTGTTCAGTATAAAAATACACGAGGAACAGTTAATGTTTTTTTATTTGATATTGTTATCGGACAAAAACATTCGTAGTGAGAATGCGTGTCAGAACAATAGCAGTTTTGCGTATATATTATGTTTCGCGTAATGGAGTGGTTTCAAAGAAACATAAGTACGCCATGGACAGACAGTAGTATATTAATATTATAACGAAGGTGAAATATTAGAATGACAAAATAGGCGCGCGACGAAGATACTAGTGTGTCGGTGGAATTTCGGCCGTGCAACGTGGTAACGAGGAGCAGTTGCATTATAATTTGGAAAATACTGCGTGGTATGCGGTATTGGTCCAGGCAACAACGATATATCGCGAGTCGAAATATCCAGCCAGCAAAAAAAGGGAACTGGACGATAACTTTATTTATTTATCTATTCCACGTGTTTTTTGAAAGAAAAGAAAGTCAAGTACGCCTTTGTTGACGATCAAGTTCTGTCGTAAAATAAATAATTTTAAAATTGAGCCGACAGAATGCGCATTCAGTGTGAATGAGTTTGTGTGTGTGTATATATATATATATATATATATATATATATATATATATATATATATATATATATTGCAATTTATTCAAACAAACTCGGTCGAGGAATCTGAAAAGCAAATATCTTTCTATCTTTCTTCTTCATTGCTAGAATTGGCTCAATGAAAAATCATATATTCATTTCACAAAAACATGGAAATTTATTAAACAATTTAAAACAATTGTTTATATTGTATCACTTTACCCAATATAAAATTAAACGTTTGTCATGACCGTTCCAAACTTATGTCTTCGCGCGCTTTTTTGACCATCTTTATCCATCTCCGACGCCGCCGTCCTCAGGTCCAGACACCATCTTCCCTCTTCTTTTCTCGGAAGCTCACTTTAATCACCGTTCATCAAATCAATAAACTATTTGCTGCTAACATTCCAGTCCAATCACTGACAACTTCGCCCAAGCCCTCAATGTCCCTCCAACTCGTTCACATGAAATATTTTAAGCTCCACTGTCACACTTAGAGTTCCAATTTTGATGTTTTCTCAACATCCATTCCCTAGTAGATGCTTACAAGTCCCCAAAGAAAAAAAAAACCCTAACATTAATTGGAGCACGATCCGTTCATGAGCACGGCATCAGTCAGAAATGAATGTCTCTCGTATTCTTTCAGCCCTGCAAAGCTCGGTTCTTAATTTCGATTGTTTATTTGCAGATAACATTTGATGTACTTTCGTACCTAGCCAATCTCTAAATTTCTTGCAAAACGAACTAGCCGTCTTCACGACTGTCACTGCTTGAATATGTTGACCTTGACGACGGCTCGCTTACCGTTGCTATGCTAGCATATTCACATAATGTATCCCCTTTAATTGACGCCATTTATCTATATTGTAATGATTTACATAATCCCCAATGGTATGCATTTGCATGATAAACGGTTCAAAACATTTACAGCAAAAACGCCATAGTAAAAAAAAAATAAAACCGAGTAAAGAAGAGAATAAAGCGAACCCGAGACTTGTGCGAGTTTGGACTATAAACATTAGATCCGGCCGTGATTTAGAAACATTTTGAAAGTTATCCCAGTGAAATCGCGTCAGGCAATAAAAAGTTATTGAAATTTTCATATTTTGCATGTTTGTATTAAGGAAAAATATTAATGGAGTCCATTGTTGGAGCGATGAAACGCATATAAAGAAGAGGTTTTTCGTATACTGCAAGAAAACGCGATAACATATCGAATTCAGACTTTCGGGAGGTAAAACAAGAAAATTAGCTGCATCAGATAAAATTTACCCCATTTAAATATCTTGACGGGAAGTATCGAAATTTTAATAACACAGGTAAATTAATTCAAGCAAGACGAAGCGATTAGCGAACAAATGCAGTGCGTTCCATTTCACAGTCAAAAACGGAAAACAGGGAAAATAAAAGGATTTTGACAAAAAGAAAACAAGAGGAGAACATCAAATTTTAGGAAATTGCCGGGAGAATTTTATCAAAACCAAAACGAGAATAATGTGTTTCGGAAAGCGTTAGAAATTAAATATTTTAAGAGAACCAAGGTGACGCGATCGTCAGTTATCGAGCGATCGGGAAAAGTGCTGAAGCAAGGATAACAATGCTAGGTTGAACAAGATTCGTCAGAATGTGTCTGGACTCGGTGAGAGTAGGATGTATGTTCGCGTAGGCGATTCTTAAAAAAATTTTTGTAAAGTGCGGAAGTTACGAGCATCATCCGATATAGTAACCGGAAATATTTTAAGTACGGTGTGTAACAGTCGTGGAAGGAGAATTTCGTAAAAAGAAAAGGGAAATTTTTGGAACTATTCCGAAATTCGGCAACGCCCGCTGGACTTGCGAGAGCGAGCGGCGGTACGAGAAGTTTTGCAACGGTGGGGAGCGCGACGTTGCATGAATAATAAGAGGCGCGAAATTTAATTCGGAACTCGGTGAAATTTAACAATTTGGAGGGTTTATAAAAAAATAAGATGGCAGCGTGAACTCCGACAGCATGAGTCAACTGTGGTGCGTGTGTGAGTGTCCCGGATATGATGGCGACAACGGAAGGCGCTGTTGGGCGTGAATAATCACCTCCAGACACGCAGATTCATCGCGGAGGCAACAGTATATGTGAGCCAAAGCATTTTGACATTTGTTTGTTTAGTTTTGATGGAAGAAAGCTCTGTCGAAGACCAAGCCGTGTAATTGGTAGATTTTAAGACGGAAAATCTCGACAGAATGCATTCTGGGGTTTATGTATATGCGTGAATGGTATTTGTTTGTTGTTTTTTTTGTTTGTAAATAGTTTGTGTGAACGAAAGAGTATTTATATATCTATGTATTGTTTATTGAGGGAGGAGAAGTGTTTATTTTGTTGTTGTTTTTGATGCTGGGTTGTATTGATGTGTGCCGTCAGAGGTACCATTGCCGTTGCGGCACTAAATAGTGGAAATTGAAAAGAACTTGATAACGAAGGCAATTGAATAAACTTCATGGCCATTTTGGGGGGGGTCATGATTCGGAAAATCAATGTGTTTTTCACCATCATTTACGTAGTATTAGACTGATCCACGCGCGTGAGCGCAGTACCTTGCTCGCGTCTGTACAGACGCACCGCAGACCACGCCCAGGTGAGTGAAAGGACCAGGTAAGCTAGCAGAGGGGCAGGGCAATTGTGAGTAGAAAAAGGGGGAAAGTTATCATATGTGGCAACCCAACGCGAGGCTAATGTTTATTGGTTTGTTTGTAAGAAGGGCTAGAGCAGGGCAAAGAGAATAGATAAAAGAAGTAAGGAGGAGAGAGAACCCATTACAAGTGGCGCCCAACGTGGTGGGCTGTGGTTGAGCAGGTACTCAAGCAACGTGTGGATCAGTGGTGTTAACGCAGTAATCGTTATCAGTGTCAGTCGCTATGGAGACGAGAAGCGGTAAATTGGTCAGTGTACGAGACGCGTCGGACTCCGAAACTATTTCTGTTCGAGAGGGGGACGACGAATATCAACACTTAGACGAATTAGAGGTAGAAGGGGAGGGTAACATTGCAATTAATGTGCAGGGGGCAGTAATGAGCCAGACAGCAGCAGAGGTAGTTCCAGCGGAGGAACAGAGGACGCCGGAACCTACGATGGCAATGTTGTTTCAATTCATGCAAGGAATGAAAGCCGATAACATTCGAGTAGCTAGGGAGAATTTGCAAGAGATGCAGGCCAAGATAGAAGAACGTAGCGCTAGGATGGAAAGTAACGTTCAGAATAAATTTGAGGAGGTGGCCGAGCAGAACCGAGCAATAAATTCCACGTTAAGTAAGTTGCAGTGTGAATTGCATTCGACAGTTTCGAGTATTCGCGAAGAAGTTAACGCATTTAAAGCCGAATCAGCTGCGCGGTTGTCGCAATTAGAAGCGAACGCTAAAAATATAGAAGAGAAACTTGAAACGTGTTGCGTGGTGCAAGAAGTGGTTAACCAACAGATTAGTTCCGAAGTGGGGGAGGTAAGGTCGACAGTGGGCACCTTGCAACAATCGGTGCACTCGCAAGGAGCGCGTTTAGTTGACGTCGCCAAGGACGTTCAAAAATGCAGGGAAACATCACTGCGACAGGACGCTCGGATTGGAAAAATTGAGGAATCGGTCTGCGGGATGGACGAAAATATTCGATCGACAATCCAGGCCGAAATCGACAATTTAAAATCGGTAGGCGCAGGGCCGACAGCCGAAATCGACGAAGCAATTCTTCGCAAGATCGAGGAACTTGAACGACAGGTGTTCACCGCGCGTAGGGTAAATGGCAACGGTGGTATGATAGGGCATCCCACGTTACCCAATTATTTACGATTCCATGGCGAAAGCAAGGAGCAGCCGTATTCGTTCCTAACCGCGCTAGAGAATTACTTCAGTGTAAACAATATACCGGATGGGATGAAATTAAGATTCGTCGAAGAGGCGTTAAGTTCCAAGGCGCAGTATTGGTGGCAAGCTTTGACGCCGACGCCACGTACATACGGGGAATGGCGCGCCAAATTTTTGGAAAGATATTGGAATCAGCACCACAAATTCGAGCTGAAGTATAGGTTGATGTCAGAACGCTATAGGAAGGGAAGTTCGGAAAGCATGAGTGACTTTGTCACGCGTAAAGTAAGCGCATTTAAGGTGTGCAGCGAGGACTTTAACCCGGCCGAAATTATCCGAATTCTAATCCGACAGATGCCGAACGGTATTCGAAACCTATTGTGGAACAACATGCCAGATACCATCGACGCGCTGATCGAGCGGGTGAGCAGATTCGACCAGGCGAACGACGGAAATGAGCAAGACGCGCAGGAGGGACGCGGTCAAAGTTCCAGCAACGGGAATAGGAATAATCGGTATTATGGGGGAGGATATCGGCAGGAGAACGTATGCGCAATTGAAGTCCGTGGTGATGATAAATCCAGTAGGCAAGCACAATCGCGTAATGGACAGGCACAAAACAAACCGAAGCCGAAAGAGGATAATAGGCAACGTTCGGGGGATGAACGAATGGTGCGAGAAGAAAGAAGTCAGGTAATTGAAGCAGGCGCAATACCAGATAGGTGGGAGAAGAAAGAAGGAAGACAGGAAAACTAGAAACGTTTGGGACGAACAGGTGGCTCAACCCAAACGAGGAGGATAGCGACGATACCGTGACAGTGATAGCTGCAGCAACGATCATCGTTGAAGGGGATGAATTGCTCCGGGAAGAAGTAAGTGAAGGGGTGAAACCTAGCCAATGTCTATTATTGCGAGGTGTATGCTACGGGATAGAAGTACGAGCGCTGGTAGATTCAGGCAGTAGTGTGAGTGCAGTGTCGGAAGAGTTCTGTAACAAAGTACTGAAGGAAGGGCGCATGTTGGTTGAATTACCGACGCGGAAACTACAAGTCATGATGGCAAACCGAAAAGCGGCGAATACCACCGGGAAACAAGTCTGGTTAGAGATTGATGTCGGAGGGGTGACCATTGAGGTAGCAGCAGTCGTCATTCGAGGGCTGATCCGTGACGTCATCGTTGGGATGGACGCATTGGGGGCTTACCAAGCCGTCGTCGACGTAGGTGCTAGGAAAGTGACGCTACGATCGAGAGGTTTTATTGGAAGCAGTCCAGTGGTCGCTGAACTTGATGAGGCGGAGGTCGCAGGGGATGAGATGCTGGCCGTTATGGAAGAGATCCTCCAGAATGTGGATAGGGCCGCGGAAGGAGTCATGGACTTGGGAGACTGTCCCGCAAGAATTCGACAACTGTTGCGAGAGTTCGCAGAAATTTTCGGAGAATCGTCAGAGCCGGTGAAAGGCTACAAGTTTTCGTTACAGCTCAAGGACACTACACCGTTTACTGCCAGGCAATATCCCGTACCGCAAATGTACGTAGAACAGGTGCGCAAGCTAGTGGAAGAAATGGAAGAAAAGGGAGTAATAAAGAGGGCAATTACCCCATATGTCAGTCCATTGGTCGTGGTAATAAAAAGGAACGGGAGCATTCGCATCTGCCTGGATGCGAGAAAATTAAACGCGGTTACTATTCCACGGTACGAGACGCCACCTACGATAAATGAGATGGTGATGAAGTTGGGCGGGGCTACTATCTTCAGTGCGCTCGATTTTTCATCCGCGTACTGGCAGATAGAGGTCGAAGCTGACAGTCAGCGTTATATAAGTTTCAAATTTGAGGGAACTGTGTACTCGTTCCGACGACTGCCATTCGGATTAAAGAATTCGGGAGCTGCGCTGATCCGTTACTTAAATGACGTAATCCCCGCGGAGCTCAAAGAAACCCTGGTAATGTATGTCGATGACATTATTTTATTTTCACCAGACATGCATTCCCATCTCAGCAGCTTAAGGAAGTTGTTCGAAATTTTTAAAGAATATAACTTGAAACTGAATTTGGAGAAGTGTGAGTTCTGCCGCGAACGTGTACAGTTTATGGGACATGAGATCTCCGGCACGGGTATGAGGATGCAAGTGAGTAAAAGAGAAGTAATTCAGAAGCTACCGCCGCCGAAGAACGTTCGAGGGCTGCGTCGACTGTTCGGTGTATGCAATTACTATGCGCGTTTTGTGAAAAATTACTCTCAGAAGGTCGTGCCATTATTGCATTTACTGAGGAAAGGGAGCAAGTGGCACTGGACGCAACAATGCCAGGAGGCATTTGAAGAACTAATAAATGCGTTCGAGCGCACTTATGTCGTGGAATACCCAGACTTTCATCGGCGCATGTACCTACAGACCGACAGTAGCGGTTTTGCACTAGGAGCAGTACTGTTCCAAATAGGTGATCACGGTGAGCAGCGAATCATTGCCTTAGACAGCCGATCATTGAAAGGGGGCGAGATAAAATTCGGCGTAACGGAACTGGAAGCGCTTGCGATTGTTTGGGCGACCCGAAAATTCAGGACGTTGTTGATCGGGCGTCCATTTACGATCATTACGGATCACAAGGCGCTAGTTTTTTTGATGCGAAGCCACACCAATAACGATAAGTTGTTAAGGTGGACGTTGTGGCTCCAACAGTTCCAATTTAACATCGAATATTGTGAAGGCCGGAAGAACTTACTCCCAGATTATCTGTCAAGAATCAAAGTCAAAGAGAAAGAAATGGCGGAGGATATTATGGCGGCTCTACAGGTGCGAGAAATTCATCCGCGATGGACCGCGGAAACCATCATCGCGATCCAGCAGCGCGATCCATTCACCCGAGAAGTGATCAACTTGGTGATGGGACGACCGTATGACGTCGACCAAATTCCGAGGAGCAAGGATGCGAACGTGGACAATTGGAGGATATACCATGGGATGTTGCTACGGAAGGTAAACGGCAAGACAAGATTTTTCCGGATTTGGGTTCCGAAGGAACATAGGAAGGAATTAGCTATTTCTACACACGAACATTATGGGCATTTTGGAAGGGACAAGATTGTTAAAATCCTGTCCGAATATTGCTATTGGCCAAACATGGGGAAAGAGATACGGCAGCTGACAAGTTCATGCGACTTGTGTCAGAAGACAAAGCAGCCTAATCGGCGTTACGAAGGGGAATGGCAAGCGATAGTGCCACGAGGTCCCAGAGATTTGTACGCCGTTGATTTGTACGGCCCACTGCCAAAGACCCGGTTCGGCAATCAGCATCTCTTCGTAATCATGGACGTATTCTCCAAATTCGTCCAAATTTTTCCGATAAAGAAGCCCAACGCCAACAACTGCATACGACAGGTGTTGCGATTTTTTGAAATGTGCGGGAAACCGGCGAGAATTCTTAGTGATAGGGGAACTCAATTCACCAGCGAAAAATGGAAAGAGAAGATGGAAGAACTAGGTGTTGCAGTGCATTTTACCGCGGTACGTCACCCGCAAAGCAATCCTAGCGAGCGAGTAATGAGGGAGTTGTCGCGGTTATTTCGCGTGTATGTGGCTGAAAACCACAAAGCATGGTTCGAGGCGGTACCCGTTTTGAACGAGGTTCTGAACGCTGTGCCACACTCCAGCACCCATTCGACGCCGTGGGAGGTACATTTCGGCGTGAAGAAGTTAAAGACGTTTGACGCAGTGAAGATACCACCGGAGATTAGTGGATTACCAACGGTGACTGCAAATAACCAGATAGTGTACGACCAGTTGAAGAAATCGGCCAAGCTGCGGAAAAGGGCTCAGGGACATTTCTATCGGGGAACGTTTAGTGTAGGGGACGAAGTTTTGATCCGTTCGCCACATTCGTCTTCCTCCGACCAGAAATTGTTTCGGAAGTTCTTTCCCATCTATGACGGTCCGTACAAGGTGAAAGGGGTACTGAACAATAACAATGTTTTGGTGGAAAACGATGGGCAGGAAATAGGGGTTCAAAATGTATATAACATTAAACCTTACAAGACACAGATAGTTTGATGTCAAGGTGACGAAAGTGTGCGTTGATTCAGAGGGAAAGGTAGTGGAATAGTGTGTATGTGTTATTTCTATGCAAAGCGTTTAGGTTAAGTATTAGTTGTAAGTATTTCTTTATGAGCAAGTACGAAGATTGTTTAGCAGTAAGTAGTTGTAAGTATTATCTATGGAAAGAAACGATTTATTTGTGTGTTGTGAAGTGAGTTGCAGGTGCACAGTGACGAGTGCGAGTAGAGACGACGGTGCTACGAGCCTATGCAGTGCTAAGTAAACATTGGCAGGTTCGTCCGTCGCGACTTTGCCAAGTACGTGTGTTTGTGTATACTCCGCCGAGCATTGTTAACGAGCTTCAAGTTCACGGTCAAGGTCAAACGTAGTGAGCACAGTAGAAGGGGAACAAAAGCAAGCATAAGCTTTAGATGTTGGCTCGTCAGAACTGCGCAACATCTTAGGCGGGGGGGTATGTAATGATTTACACGATCCCCAATGGTATGCATTTGCATGATAAACGGTTCAAAACATTTACAGCAAAAACGCCATAGTAAAAAAAAAAATAAAACCGAGTAAAGAAGAGAATAAAGCGAACCCGAGACTTGTGCGAGTTTGGACTATAAACATTAGATCCGGCCGTGATTTAGAAACATTTTGAAAGTTATCCCAGTGAAATCGCGTCAGGCAATAAAAAGTTATTGAAATTTTCATATTTTGCATGTTTGTATTAAGGAAAAATATTAATGGAGTCCATTGTTGGAGCGATGAAACGCATATAAAGAAGAGGTTTTTCGTATACTGCAAGAAAACGCGATAACATATCGAATTCAGACTTTCGGGAGGTAAAACAAGAAAATTAGCTGCATCAGATAAAATTTACCCCATTTAAATATCTTGACGGGAAGTATCGAAATTTTAATAACACAGGTAAATTAATTCAAGCAAGACGAAGCGATTAGCGAACAAATGCAGTGCGTTCCATTTCACAGTCAAAAACGGAAAACAGGGAAAATAAAAGGATTTTGACAAAAAGAAAACAAGAGGAGAACATCAAATTTTAGGAAATTGCCGGGAGAATTTTATCAAAACCAAAACGAGAATAATGTGTTTCGGAAAGCGTTAGAAATTAAATATTTTAAGAGAACCAAGGTGACGCGATCGTCAGTTATCGAGCGATCGGGAAAAGTGCTGAAGCAAGGATAACAATGCTAGGTTGAACAAGATTCGTCAGAATGTGTCTGGACTCGGTGAGAGTAGGATGTATGTTCGCGTAGGCGATTCTTAAAAAAATTTTTGTAAAGTGCGGAAGTTACGAGCATCATCCGATATAGTAACCGGAAATATTTTAAGTACGGTGTGTAACAGTCGTGGAAGGAGAATTTCGTAAAAAGAAAAGGGAAATTTTTGGAACTATTCCGAAATTCGGCAACGCCCGCTGGACTTGCGAGAGCGAGCGGCGGTACGAGAAGTTTTGCAACGGTGGGGAGCGCGACGTTGCATGAATAATAAGAGGCGCGAAATTTAATTCGGAACTCGGTGAAATTTAACAATTTGGAGGGTTTATAAAAAAATAAGATGGCAGCGTGAACTCCGACAGCATGAGTCAACTGTGGTGCGTGTGTGAGTGTCCCGGATATGATGGCGACAACGGAAGGCGCTGTTGGGCGTGAGTAATCACCTCCAGACACGCAGATTCATCGCGGAGGCAACAGTATACGTGAGCCAAAGCATTTTGACATTTGTTTGTTTAGTTTTGATGGAAGAAAGCTCTGTCGAAGACCAAGCCGTGTAATTGGTAGATTTTAAGACGGAAAATCTCGACAGAATGCATTCTGGGGTTTATGTATATGCGTGAATGGTATTTGTTTTTTTTTTTTGTTTGTAAATAGTTTGTGTGAACGAAAGAGTATTTATATATCTATGTATTGTTTATTGAGGGAGGAGAAGTGTTTATTTTGTTGTTGTTTTTGATGCTGGGTTGTATTGATGTGTGCCGTCAGAGGTACCATTGCCGTTGCGGCACTAAATAGTGGAAATTGAAAAGAACTTGATAACGAAGGCAATTGAATAAACTTCATGGCCATTTTGGGGGGGGGGTCATGATTCGGAAAATCAATGTGTTTTTCACCATCATTTACGTAGTATTAGACTGATCCACGCGCGTGAGCGCAGTACCTTGCTCGCGTCTGTACAGACGCACCGCAGACCACGCCCAGGTGAGTGAAAGGACCAGGTAAGCTAGCAGAGGGGCAGGGCAATTGTGAGTAGAAAAAGGGGGAAAGTTATCATATGTGGCAACCCAACGCGAGGCTAATGTTTATTGGTTTGTTTGTAAGAAGGGCTAGAGCAGGGCAAATAGAATAGATAAAAGAAGTAAGGAGGAGAGAGAACACATTACAATATCTATACTAATATATAAAGACAGAAGTGCGTTGTCTTCCAACGCGGTAATCTCTGAATCTACTGAACCAATGCCGATGAAACTTTTGTGCTAACTTCCTTTAAAGGTCTGGAGTGCTATAAGCTATGATTTACAACCATAAACCGTAATATATTTACAAAATAATTACTCTCGACATAATAATAAATATACTCTCGATAAAATAATATCTCGACATTTTTGGCATAGCTTTACACACAGAACACTAAAGGATAGAAGTGTACCCTCAATGTTAAATGACGGAAACAAAAGTCGCTTGCAGCGCTCCAAGTGGCCTGGCAAAGAACTTCATAAACCGTCCGCCTTCCGAAGCTATCCTAGCACAGCGTATGAAAATTAATTTAACTCATACTCATCATGAAAGTTACTGAATATTAAGACGCTATATTGTACTGTAATTGTTCTAAAATTTAATAGATTATCAATTTTCGTATTGTACTTGAGTAAGATCATAACTGAGAGAAGTCATCTAATAATATGGTAATGGAGTAAACGAAAGAATAAAAATGAATAAACAAAGAAATACATAAACAAATCAATCATTGCCTTTATTTTACAATTTATATTAAGCAATATTCAAGGCAAACTACAACATTTTAAATTTTTTCACTGTCTTTTCATGACCTTTTGTAGTTTTTCTTTTATTTTGTATTTTCTATTTTTCATCTATTACATATTTGTATATTAAAAAACGTACACATTTTTTTTTAAAATAAGTTCTTCTGATAAGTGTACTTTACAAAACAACATATCATCAGGCGATTTGAAGTTAGAGCAAAACTTTTTCTCCAAATTATTTAAATGACCATTTTTTTTCTAAAAAGGTATACAAATGTTCATGAACATCCTTTAAAAACATCATTACATTATCACTAGCATAAACCAAATGTGAATTCATGAGGTCATTTTCTTTAAAACTGGTAAACAAATGATCTTCTGCAATATTACATGATAATACATTTGTTTCGCACTCCTCACAATCACTGTCAGCTCTTACTCCTAATTTTCTCAAAACATAACCAGCTACATAGGCCAAAGCTTGTTTGTCATGAAAAACATCATCAAAAATATTATCTGATAAGCAAGAGTACACATTAATAGAATCATCATCATCATCCTCTACATTTTCTGTTTCCAATACACTGGTACACTGTAAAAATTGTTTCAAATTATTTATGGGAGTGCAGTTATCATTTTCACAATTACCGAACGAACTGGCTGGTAAAGACATATTATTAACAATAACAGTTTTTAATGCAGCTTTAAACTGAAAACATGTTTGAATTAGTATTTGTTAAGCCATGTTGCCTCACACAACAAAAATGTTCTCTACTGGGTCTTGGTTGAAAGCTCTAGTGTTCAAAAATTTAAACCCCACATTCTTTAACATATTCCATACAAATATCATTGACCTAATTGTTGTCTGCCAGCCAGTGATAAAACTGTACATGCTAGTTTTATCCTTTCCTGTACAATTCACACCATCCGGAACCTTGCAAATACTTTTCCACGTCTGAAGAAGCTCGTGAGGTTGTTTTGGAAATTTGTATAAGTGGGGATTTACATCAGTGGAATCCACATAGTAGCCTCTGCAACACCCAGGAAACTTGCAGGAATATTTCAACCTCCGTCTGCTTGATTTGTTCTGAAAACAAAGTTTAAAGCCAAGTTATTCAAAATCTATCACACAAAAATATTCCTACGCAAATTGCAAGCGAAAGTCCCACATTTCGTATCTGGATTTACCGAACGTACAATAACGATTCAATGAAAACATGTTTGCGCATAAACAAAATAAGAAATGTTGTCCTTATAGTGTTATATGAATATTGTAGGGTACAAATTTCATACAGTTAATCGTGAATGAAACATTAAATGCTCACCTCTATATTGCAAAACATCCTTGTATTCCACCAAGACCAGCAAATCGAAGTGAAGAAAACTCGTAACTGTTGCGAGTGCGACCGCTAAAACAAAATAACTTCTGCGAAAAGACACAAGCCACACATAAAACGCGAAACACACAAGCCACACAGATGAACGCACAGAACATTAAAGGACAGTGTGAACGTAACCAACAGCAATAAGGTTCACTCGTCCGCCATGTGGAAATCGCGTGCATGCTGGATATGACGTACAAAAACAAGCGAAAACCACTAGCCAATCATTGCTTGATATTCCTTCAACTAGCGCTCCAAGTGGCCTGGCAGTGTGTTGCCAGTTTCCCAATCTCATCTTCACCCCTATGGTTCTACTACTGGTTTCATTAATGTCCAGAATTATTACGAGATTCATTGGACTTTGAATAAGGTTATGTAATGTCCCTGTATGAACGGTGGTGATTTGTTAGTTCTGAACATTGGTGGAATATTTGGAAGAAATCGGTAACTAAGGTGATAAAGATGACAAGGTACATGCATTATCCTTAATCCGTGGTATGTTCAAAGTGGCTATAAAACATTGAAGTTTGAATTTGTACAGAAATTGAGGTAGGTTGAGACAGTGCAATGTACAATAATATATAGTACAGAATATACAGTAATCTACAATGTATTATATATAGATATCGTATACATTCTAAACAACCTCTTCTTTTACAGAAATTTGTAAACATTGAATTGCTTGAAACAATGCGAGTGTCAAGTTTTCAAAACAGACTATACAAGTGCGAATAGATGGGCAGTCTATAAACGTTTTGAATCGGCTATTAAGAGAAGTGCGACTTGCTGAAGTACTCACTCGCACTATTGAAAATAATACTGCAAGGAGGGATGCAAATGTAAATAATTCTCTACGTAGTAGGGTTGCTTTTCAATAGCACTTACAATTTGACTATTTACACAGTTCTCATGTTCAAATTGGTAAAATGTAAAATGTTTGTATGTTTTGGTTTCATCCAGTTGATTTTTTTATCATTATGTGCAGAAGATTAGTGCAGTAGTATATAATTAAGCAATGATCACTTACATATTGAGACTAATCTGTGGTATTATTTTGCATTGCAATTGCTTCCAACGCATGAATTGCTTTCTGTTATTCACATTTCAAGATCCTTAATATATAGCACTTCAGATCAAATAATGAAGCTAATACGGTTTTGTTCAGAACATTGTCAATTTAGTGTGTACCCATAATGTACATGTTGATGGATCAGTATTGTTCTCATGCTTCAATGTTATGATTAATTGATTTACGTAAAAAAATAATTTTTATTCTACACGTAGTTAAAACTTTATATATATATATATATATATATATATATATATATATATATATATATATATATATATATATATATATATATTTCGTCTTCAAAATAATTATAAATACTGGCAATTAGTTCAATGTTGATACTTTCATTTACATTTATGATTATGATTCGTCAATTACGTTTTGACATATACATTGATATTCCATATCTATCTTCTAGCGTCTCCGTGCGAGAACTCTGGCATGTTAAACTTCGCTTAAAACAGTCAGTCCCTTCAAGGTCACGATTTGACAGATCAATTTCAAATATTTGTTTATGAATACAAGAGAAGACAAAATATAAAAAAGAGTAAGTTTTACAATGTGACAATTTATTGACAGTATTGGAAGTAATATATGAAACTCCACAAAAAAACACAAAATATACGTGAGTCTACAAGTATTTTATTCTGTAGTTTAGAATTGTTTATTTTTTTAGTTATAAAGTGAAGAAAGTTTAGGAGCTGGAAGCCCAAATAAGAAAAATATATTTTTTTGTAAAAAAGTGAGCGAGGTAGACCGGAAATTTCCAAATGGGGGTGAAGAGAAGACAGGGCTATTGAAGCGTGGTCGTGCAGAGCATGGCAGGGAGGAGCAGGGTGGAGAAGAGATACAACAGAAGAGATAGTAGGCCCCACCGCACGGTATGAAAAAATGGAATTCCACTCCCTGTCTAATAATTTACTATAAACCCGAGCAACGCCGGGTACACCAGCTAGTAATAAATAATTGTACAATATTCAATGACATATTGGTGTCACAATATATATATATATATATTTGTCAGTGTGAATGAATAGTATTTTTGGTTTTGTTGTTAAAGTGATCTATGATATGTTATCGTATTGTTTATGTGTTTTGTTTTTGTGGGGTAATTTCATGTGTGTCGTCAGTGGGCAGCAACCCCCATTCATGTATGGATTAGCCGAAACAATAATTCAAAATTTGATGCAGGAAAGAATAAATAATGACGGACATCAGTAGGTTCGTCAGCGAATTGACAGAATGTATTCTGATTCCTTTTTTGAGTTGTTAGATGCAGACCCATGCCCACGTACCCACATACCTTGTTTTAGGTCCTGTATAGGGCAGCCACAGCCTCACGCCCATATAAGAAATTTTTTAAGTAAATAAAATAAGAGGTTCTTTGAAAGCAGCTAGCGGACGGGCATAATTAAGGGTGGAAGCTGGGCACAAAGCAATGATGCGATGGTAATTTGGTGAAAGTAAGTAATAAGAAGTGATAGTATTTCCGGGCAATCATAGAAGGGAGGTTAGAGAGAGAGAGAGGGAACGTTACATATATAGGAACGTTAGATACATAGATGGGAGGACGTTACAGTATGGATGGATCTTTACTGCCTAAATTATTTATTGTGCTGCAGGAACCAAAAGGATTTTTCGGTCCAGTAGTCACCAAAAGAATGTTTCAAGCCGAAAACTTAATTGTTACTGTTACAAAATCAGGAAAAATGGGAATGAAAGAGTTGAAACATGGTTTAAAGAAGCGTTCTTCCCATTTGTAAGTGAAACTTTTGCTATGCTATTAGTTTCATGGACCACGTACAATAACAAAAAATTGTATTGAAGATATTCCTCCAGGCAAGACAATTGAATTGTTCCAATTACCTCCCGGAACCACAGGAAAAATCCAACCACTTGATACGTTGTTCTTCCTGCGGTGGAAAGCTTATGTATCGCCGCTTATCAGAAAAAATTGTGACCAACAAGAGTATAAACGCCAAAGTATCCGATAGAAACACAATTCTTCAATTGCAATCCTTCATTCATTTTCAATTTTCATCTCCTTGTTTCCGGAATGTGATAAAATATTCTTGGTTTGCTACAAGGTACATAATAGAACGTCCTGAAATTGTAGTGTCCGTCAAATAGTGCCTTGAAGCTATGAAAAGCCAATGTGAAGAAGAATGTGACAATGAAGTTTTTATTCGATGTGCGTGGTGTCAAACACATTTATATTTTAAACATTCAGTGGAAATCAGTCATTTCTGCTTTTTATTCGTGCCGCACTAACTTGCGACGAGAGACTGCTCCTGGCTTTCGCCTGCCCGCCCGCTGGCTTTGTGGCCCGCCTGTTCAGCCGGCCGCCCGCTCGACGTAGGGATGTCCAGCGGCGCCGCGAGACTACATTGCTATGTAAGATTTTAGCTTCAGTTTTGAAGCCTTGCAGTGGAAACTGGCAGCTAATATTCTGGATATGGGATTCTGATAGAGCTTTGCGTGTCATAAAAATTTCGAGGGGTGTTTCGACATGAAGGATCTGTTACTTCCCTTGTCAGTAGAGATGTACTTGGTAAAGAAATGGATTTTCTGCGTTTCAGTTGGGGAGAAAATCTACAGGTTTTGACCTTTTTGACAATTTAACAATCTCTCATGAGAGCTCTCATCAAAAAACTCAAAACTTCAATCTGCCCGTGCTGTGACAACTGCAATTTATGTGGACTCTCGATCGATGAAGCGAAACTTTGTTGTGATTGGCAGCAAAAGAATTCGCAGAGGAAAGGGGGATCTGAAGTCTGAGTTGTAAACATTACTCGAAAAGGGTTTTGCACGGTTGGTACAATGTATTTTACCTCCTCATATGCGTATGTACTGATTGCATCATCTGTTGGCGGCTCCCGAATCAGAGGGTTCCGGGGTATTCGCGGGTCGCGTAGAAGAGTCACGCAAGTTCCGGGACCTTCCAGGCGGGCGCCAGCTAGGTATAAATGTGCAGCCCGGCGTCCGGCGTTGCAGTAGTAGTAGTAGTAGTAGTAGTAGTAGTAGTAGTAGTAGAACCCCATGTTGTCTACAGCACATGAAGCTTGCTTCATCAGGGAGACAAGTCCCCGGCGTAGGCACCTATGGCTTTTCGCCTTCCATCCGCAACCCCCATCGACGCACGCCGAAGGGCTGATGTCCAGATCCAGCCGGAATCCAGTTTACCACCACGGCAACCTCCCTATACAATGCCTGGGTAGGAGTCGCTCTGCTAGCTCAGAGCTCCTGGTTATCCAGCCTAGTGCCGGAGTCAAGACAATGCGCTACACACTTGCGCCGGGAACTAGTTCCCTCCTCTTTGCCCAGAGTGTCGGACCAAGCGCCACATGAACCGGGCTGCCATGACGAAGTCGAGAGCCCAACTGAGGGCATCCCGAACTAAGTTCCGGGCAGCTCGGAGCCTCCATCCCGTCTCCCACGGTCTGCACCTTCAAGCTAACGACGTGGGTATCGCCGGAACCTGGGCAACCTGACGGGTGGTATCTAGTTTCCCGCCGGACTTAAGTGGGATCCGGAGTACTCCGAAAAGCATCCTTCGCCCAATCCTGCTCAAAGGTCGCCGCGCCATAGGCCCAACTGATGGGTAACCGGGCGAATCCGACTACCAGGAGCTTAGCATCGCCTTCTCATGGCCTGCACCTTCAGGCTAACGACGTGAGCGGCGCCGCGAGACTCAGGGTCCGGGTGGTCGTCTACGACACTCCACCAGAAATCACGACAACCTACGCCATCATGATTAACCCTGCGGGGGACCGGCAGGGTAGTTTGAAGTGTGAAGCCGATCTGTGAAGTGTGTGCATCGCGGTGAACAGCAATGCAGTGGACTGCGGTCAGCGACCCGAATTGTGGCCAGCGCAGTGGACTGTGGTCAGTGCATCTGACTGTGCGTCAGTGCAAAAGAAATGAGCGTGGTGAACTGCAGTGCAGAGGTACAAAAGAAGTGAACCGTGAAAATAATTATTCAAGAGAAGTGAGCCGGGTGAAAAAAATAACCAAGTGAAGAACAACACAAGGACTGTAAAAGACTATCGGCTCATATACTATTGTATTTTTAGAGTAAGAAATAAAATAAACGTCTTTGTTAAAATAATAAATATATTTTAATTCACCACCAAGAAACGTTACAGTAGATACTGTGTAATGTGCATTGTATAGAAAAAGTTATGTAATACTGCGGAAAATTGATTTCGAGTATATAACGAAAATACTCTGGTCGATCCCAGGCAAGAACAAAGTGATATTGCAATTATTAGGGCTCAGAAGTTCGTTTAAAATGTCTTTTTTTACGATTTGCTGTTATTTGATTCGATTCCATTCCATTCGATTCGAGACGAGACGAGACGAGTCGAGTCGAGTCGAGTCGAGTCGGTTCGAGGTTCGATTCGGAGTTCGGTTCGTTTCGGTTTGGGGTTCGGTTCGAGGATGCGTTCGGTTCGATTCGATTCGATTCGATTCGATTCGATTCGATTGGTTTCGATTTGATTTATTAGTCAAAGAACAGTAAAAACTGTATTGAAATTCATAATATAGACCTACCCACATACATTGTCTTTTAGAAACCCTATGCTCAATACAACTGGACCAATAAACAGAATGATTACTAAGAAAAGGACACATCGAGGTTTTATTCAGGGTCGTTTCTTGTACCGAATCTACACCAATATCGCAAGAACGATGAAAGAAAATGGGTGGCGGGGACGAGGGCATTTTGCTGCGTGGATCAAATGAGAATGGCGCATTTTAATTCGATAAAAAGAAAGCTCTGGTCACTTATCGTACCGAACGTGAAGGAATCGGCGCACTTCTGTGAGAACATTTTTTTATGAACTCTGTTTATTCGCAATTTATTTCCACAAAAATATTAGGCGTACAGTTTAATAATATTTACATGAGTGGAAATGTTTCTCAATAATAGCATTCCTCTTTAAACAAATCAGTACATTATATCTAGCTGTTTATGTAGCTGTTGTTTTCTTTTCTTCACTATTGTCTAATTGATTGATAGCGAAATGATTTGGATGATTTTTCAATCTTGTGTGGTATTTGTAACTCGCGGTCGTTGTTTCTTCTTTGATGGTCTTGATTTGAAGGGCGTGGAGTAATTCATTGCTGACATACCAGGGTGAGTTTGTGATGATCGAAGATATTTGGAGTGGAATCGCTGAAGAATTTCAATGTTGGAGAGACCCAAAGTTAAATGCCGTAGGTTCATATGGGTTTCAAGATTTTTGATACCTAGAAGTATTTTGTTTGAAATTGAAAGTTGGGAATGTTTGCCGATTCGTCATTCGCACGTTTTCGTTTTTCATTATAGTTCTTTTCTTTTCATTTTTATACAGCTCTTTCATGTTAATCATCCATCCAAATGAACACCCAAGTTTTTAACTTCGTTGGTTTGAGGGATCTGTTTATTGTTTATTTTGATCGCTAAACAGTCACCTTTTCTTAGAGTAAAGGTCACATGTTTAGATTTTAATTTCTAGATTTTAATATGCTAACGAAAAAGCGACTGGTTTGTTGTTTTTAAGTGTTTTTTAGGGCCTCACATGCTGCATTGCGATCTTCGGTACTTCTAGAACTGCCGTATCATCGGCGAAGGTGGTTGTAACAACATTGATATTGGTGAATATGAGATACAATATATATCCCATGCACTTCCTTGGACTCCAGCTTCTATTAGTCGAAATGAGGACAGGGCTGTTTTATATTTACGTGCGCGGGAGGTGTATATGCCTTACCCGGACGAATAAAATTATGTAAGTAGCGTTTCAATATAGATTTTTATTTAGTTTTAATTGATTTGAATTGCGTACATTTTTATTATATTTTCGTATGTAATGCTGCTCGAAAAACGGCGAATTTTTGGCAGAAAAACTATTATTACAGGGCCCTGGAAACAAAAAAGTGGAAAATCCAGTTGCTAAATTAAGAAAAATATCCTCTAAAACGTAGTTTATCCACAATCCATGTTTTGTGAGTCCTTGATACCGAAAAATCGATTGAACGTCTGTCCGTCGGTCTGTGAACAACGCTAGCGGCTAAACCGTTCTGCCCATTTTATCCAAAATTGATATCCCACAATCGATCTAGGTGATGTTGCGGCCCCGTGAAATTGAAACCGAAATTTAAATTTTGGGAGGTACTTTACATGAAGCGACTGTGAAATTTTTAAAATTTCAAAAAATGGCTCCATCTTTTTTATTACATTTTGTTATTGGATCATATGAAGAATTTTAAGAGGATGATGCATGTCTCATTTTCGTTGAAAACCCTGAGATTTCGAAAATTGCGAAAATTCAAATTTTTTCGGTGTCTTCCTACAGTTAAAATGTTAAAGATAGAAATTTTTCCTTAATAAAATCTGTTTCTTAAAGATAGATTTTTAAATAAGGTCTCGTAAAATTTTTCGAAAATTTTGGTATTTTTCGGGTAATTTTGCGTAAAATATAGGTAATTATTAATTTTGTTTAAATAATTTTTTTCTCAAAAACGGCTCCATCGTTTTTGATGAAATGTTGTTGTTGTTGGTAAGTAGTCTAAGAACGTTTAAGAGAATTGTGCAGATCTCATGATCGATTAAAAACCCTGATTTTCCGAAAATTGTGAAAAATAAACATTTTTGGGGTGTCTTTCTACAACTACATTTATGAAGATAAACAATTATTTTCTTAATGAAATGTATTCATGAAAACAGATCTAAGAATAATGTCATGTTCAATTTTTTTAAAACTTGAGTAAATTCTGTATGCTACGATGATAAAAATGTACAAATCAGGAAAACTTCCTACCTGTTTGTCCCACATAGTATGTCCCACACACCCACAAACTTGAGAATTTTTTGCGAAATTTTATGTCAAACAGGTAATTTTTATTTTGTTTAAACGATTTTCCTTCAAAATGAGAAAACATTTTTAGATTCGATTTAGACTTTATATAGCGTAAAGGACGTTTAAGAGAATGGTGCAGGTATCATGTTCGTTGAAATGCCTTATTTTTTGAAAATTAAAAAAAAAAAAAAATTTCGGCGTCTACCTACTACTAAAATTGTGAAGATACATTTTTTTCTTAATGAAATGTGTTCATCAAAAACAATCTTCAAATATGGTCAAGATCTTTTTTTTTTTTTAATATGGGTATTTTTTGTGTAATTTGGCGACAAACATAGTCACTCGCTCCGAATTAACTGCGCATCGTGAACGTAATTTCAGGCAGTTGGATGCTATGTAAGTTAAAATTTGTACATTATTCCGTATTTCTTTGTTCGTTTCTGGCATTCGAGCGTTTGTTACACATTTACAAATTAATCGTTTAAAAATTATTTTAAGCCTATTTGAAATATATGAAATAAAAATTCTAGCCTTCATGAAATATAAGATTGGAATGCAACAAAGGTTCGGCGACAATGACTTGGAAGCTAATTTCTGTGAATTACGTCTATTGTTGGGTCATGATTTACCTGTATGAACAGTTATAATTGTCAAATTTGTATTGATATTTCCTTGGAAATATTTAGTTTTTTCACCAAATGTACGATTTGTAATGAGTTTTACAAAAATTGATGACTGAGGAGTATTAATTCGAAGAGGCGAGAAGGTACGTACTGTTCTAGCACCACTAGTTTGATATTAGAATTGGAGGTATGTGTTGTACCGGTTTCTTCGTTCTTTTTAACGCCTTGAACAGGGAGTAATCAGTCGCTTTTTTTAGCAATAGTTCTTAATTTCTGCCTTTTTTAGTTCTTGAAGATTTCTGCGACGTTTTGAATGGCGCGATTTAAATTTGTTTCATCATTTGAACGATAAATTCTCTCCCATACTATTTTAAGGTAACGCTTGTCATTTAGAAGCCCCGTGTTTAATTGTGGGTACTTTTTCTTTCGAAGTATTTCTTGGTCTCTGGGGGTAGAATACCATGCAGCACGCTGAATATACTGAGTTAGGTACTCGACTACTTCTATATCGTCTTGTTTTAAGTTCGATGTTTGCAGTAATATTGATGTCAATCCATTCTTGAAAATTGTCTCAATTAGTTCGTTTATTACTTAACATTGCTAGTTTAATTTCATCTTTGGTACGGCAGCTGAATGTTAACAATAAAGGCGAATGATCTGACATCAGATCCTCAAAATGTCCAATTTTTGTGTAATTCAGTCTTATTATTATAAAAAATCGACGAGTCTGGTTTCTTGCTTACATCTGTTGGCCTGTACGTTGCTTGTTCCGTCGATAGCAGTGGTACTATTACGTGCTATTGTGAACGGTACTATTCATGGGCAATGCAGTAGTAGTTTCGTATAATTGTTCTCCCTTGAAAGTTGTTATTCTTGATCCTCACAGCGGGTACTTTGCGTTAAAATCCATCAACTTTGGTTCCCTTTTGTTTTTTACTTATCAGGGCGGCCATTTGCCTAGACAAACCTGACCGTTCTAGGGTATACGTCCCGTGCCTCACCGCACGGCCCTTCTCGTTACCCAACTGCAGACTGAAGCCATCCGTCCATTGACCAAGCTGCCCAACCGTAGCCTACCATGTTCCTTCTTCAAGTGGACGAGTTGACACTTTTCATTTTTCCCCCCGCTAGTTACCCTAGCGAGGCGGGAATTTATTCAAGTTAGGGAGTACAGATTTTGCTCCAGCCTTTCGGCTTTTGGAGCTGCGGGAGGGCGATAACTTAAAAATACTAACTATATCTAATCTTAATCTACTTAAAACTAAACAGTGCATCTTTGGGCTCTTCGTTTTATTTACAAAATTAATAAGAAAAAGGTAAAGTTCATTGTAATGTTCATGTTTCTTCTTTTTATTTTTGTTCATTCACTCGCTCATACATGCTTAAACTATATATACAAACTCATTCACTCACACATTCATACTACACTTCACATCACTTAAACTACACTGTACACTATACACTATATACCCTGCACATTTTCGCCACGGCGCCGACTTCACTCAGGCGTCCGTGGCGCCGCGACGTTTTCGAACCCGGGCGGCCCAGGCCCGGCGAGGCGCGTATCCGCGCCTCCCACGCGGTTTCCGGCATCATGGAGCGGCGACCGCCTCCCACGCACTATCTGCTCCCCCGCGTCGCACAGTTCTGAGAACTTGTGCGGGGGAAGTGCGCGGAAGGTGAAGGCGACGTGCTTTGGGCCCTTTCTTCTGTGGAAGGCCCTGTGCACGCCGCTGTTCGCCGCTACGCCGGTCTCGCGCAGGATGCGCGGGGCGGACGGCCGCAGCGCTCTTTCAAGCGCCGTCTCCGCCCGCCGCTGCAGCTCCGCCGGGAACTGATGGCGCACGCCCAGAACTCCGAACACGTCTTTGTTGCGAGTTGACACAGTGGTCTGACAAAAATATAGGTTCCATCCGACGCTTATTTGGACGCTTGCGTCGTAGTTCTCCGAACGGCCACATAGCGCGCCGACGCCTATCTAAAGTATGGCGGCGCGAGCAGCGGAGCTACCTACCGGAGGTTTCGCATACTACAATTTCCGTTTAATTTGAATTTTGTGTCCTGGAGGAAGAGCACGTGGGCTCCATCGAAAGTGCTCCACAGTGACTTGCTGTGTGTGACGCCACGTCGTAGTAACATTTTTGTATAAACGGCCACGCGTGTTTTATTCTAATTTTAACTAAAGTGTTACGCGCATTTTGTTGCCGTAAAGGTACTCGACATGTCGCAACGGCATAAATCGAGGAGATGCTGGATTCCAAATTGCTCCAATTCGAAGGCAACGGTATTGATTAAAACTTCAACCAGCGATTTTGGCGTCCCTTGAAATGTGGAAAGGTGAGTTAAGTGTATCATATTGTTTGTTTATTTCTTTTATTTTGTTGACAAATTCTGAATTTTTGATATGCAGCTTGCACAAAATTGTATATTGAAAAGTATTTGATGATTTTAATTTGATCATTTCCTTGCATGTGCAGAGAATGGCTCCGGGCAATTGGGGAAAAAATACATCATAGACAAGCCTCAATTTGTTTATGTTGTGAATGCAAAGAAATATTTGTTCTTGTTCAGATTCAGCACAAATATCGTCCTAATTAGCTAAATTTTCGTGTAAATAGAAACTTTCACCCTTTCCTTGCTCAGCGCGAGGTTTTAGAAAAAATGCAGGAAATTAGTCAATAGGGTGAAAACGTGAAGTGAAAAGTGCAATTATGATTTCATTTAAGATGCAATTATTATTATAAAAAGTATTGAACAGTTAATATGTAAAGTGATATGCGGTGCAGTGAAGTGAAGTGATTTCCTTTCATTGTTTCGCTAGTCGAAAACGTCTTTCTACAGACTATTCTGCAAAACGTTGGTATTTATTCATAGTAACAAGTGTTTTACGTATTAGGATAACGTATTTTACATATTAGCATTCTGCCACTCGGCAACATCTGCCCAATTGTAGAATAAAGCTTCTATCTAAAAAAATATTTGAAGTGTTTTCAAAATTTTTAAAGATTCCTGTCCAGTATTTACATTTTTGAAATATTACAGCTGTGCAACATATCATTTATTTTGTGGTTTCTTGCGATGTCATTTTAAAATATTTGTTTTTGCTTATGTGTGCATAGAGGTGGAAAAAATACATCATAAATACGCCAAAATTTGTTTATGTTGTGAATGCAATGAAGTACTTGTTCCTGTTCTGTTTCAGCACACATATAGTCTTCTTGATTAGCTAAATTTTCATGTAAATAGACAGAAAAATTATTTGAAGTGTTTTCAAAATGTTTAAAGATTCCTGTCCACCATTTATATTATTGAAGTATTGCAGCTGTGCAAAGCATCATTTATTCTGTTGATTTCAGCAATTTAACCAATTATTTTTCTCTGGTGAATTGTTTTTAAAGTATGTCATGTTTTCCAATATACTGTAAACAAATATTTACTACGCATCTCATATATCTTATATTTTCACAAGGTATATATGTCTATAGTATGCTTTTGATAATGTAGCATATGAATAACAGCTACTTCAGTTAAAAATTTTTCACTGTACAATAAAAAATAATTTTCAGAGTATTCCATGAAATTATAGAATGTGATATTGTCAGTGGATTCAATAAATACTTTACCATTTTAACTTATTTGTCCTTGAGTATATACCTAATTCCTACATTTTCCTCAAATTTTAATGCTTCTTATGAATTTTATTGTGAAAATTTAAAACCATTCGATTGAATGATAGAATGCAAATATTTTAAAGATACAAATTTTCAAATTCCTGCGTAAATTAATGTTCATTTCAAATTTCCCGGTACGCAATTGGCCGTAGAATTCATCCAAAACATGGCGGCTACCGGAAGATGTACAAATAAGCCTTCGTCGGTTAACATTGGGTGCCGTCTCTGACCCATACTCTCTGAGTTGACACCTCCCCTAGCTAAGTAGCTTTCAGAGGTCAAGTGGATTTCTGCTATTAGTATTATATCAAGTTCATGCGCGTTTAGAACTGCTTCTAATTCTCTTCTGTGTTGTAGAATACCGTTTGCCTTCCAAGCTATTATCTTTAAACTTTTGTTCATAAGTTGGTTTGTTCATAATTTGGACACGAGGTTCAATAATGTTGCAATTTGTTCTGACTTCTTTCCTACTAAGCTGTCTGCGAGAACATGGTGAACAACACCACCGCGCGCAGAATGGGTATGACAATTTCCCCTGGCAAATGCCTTTTTCAAGACTACGCCATTTTACAACCAACGCATTTTGACATCTCGACGCGCAAACGCGGATCCAACGTGCTGCGTTCACGAGGACCTTCTACTTCGCTCCGGCGCTCACGTTGTTCTATATACCTCCCTTACTTTTAACATAATTGAAAGGGAATAGTATTGTATTAATCTACACTTCCACTAACCACACATACAACTACTACACTTATACTCGTACCACAAGTCGCCATGAACAATTGCTAACATAAATAAACAACTCATTACATTATGGTAATGGATGTTTGTATTTATATTTCGCGGCAGGCCTTGACGCACTGTTTCGGAGGACTGCGTAAACGGAATACCCTTGCTCCCGCCATTCTTTCGTTAACCGATCTCGCACTTTCGAAGTCGACTCTGATAAAGGATAAGGCTCAAATAGTATTTTCACATAAAAGGGGTTAGAAATTATCCGTTGGACAGGCCCAAAGATCTTTAATTTTAATCGCATAGGCGAAAGCTGAAGCCTTGTTATGAAATTGGAAGCGAGTAGTGAACCGTCATCTCGCCTTAAAAGTTTGAAGTTACACAACGCCATTCCGCTTGATTGATTAGCGATTCCGGAAGCAACAACGACCAAGGTCATTTGTCCCGTGAGTGTAGTACATGCATTTATCGCTGGAGGCAGTGGTAATCTTCCCTCGCTGGATGGTGATATCCGGCGCCGACCTACGTCAGCTTCCCCACCAGCGTTCCACCGTCCCAGTCGGAACAAGCTCTAAGCCCCCGATAGGTTTCCCGACAAATGTGGTATACTCCGATTTAAAAAAATGTCCTTTCAAGGTCACGAGCTGGAAGAAGAGGGGCTGAATCGAATCGCGAGCTACGTTGCGACCTAAGTGTTTGATATTGAAGCTGCCGATTGAATGACAGTCCCCCATTTTTTTCAGCTTGTGGCCTTGAAAGAACTTCGTGTTTAATCGAAGTATAGTCTAGTGCATGTAAGTGTGTGTGGGTATAAGTAAGGGGTGGAGGACAGGGCAAGGAAGAGAAAGGACAGATCGCGCGCGGTCCGTGGCCCGTTTGTTAAGGTACTGCTCCGACAATCGCCTGATCGGAGAAACCATGGAAAACTACCAATCAGAGCAGCCGGCCGATTGCATTCTCCTCTAGACAGCTGCTGAATTCGACCTACCTCTATTGTAGCTAGTGACGAAAATCCTGCCACCACACCATGATGGAAAGTCACCATATCGTCGGGATTCGAACCCTAGGACCTCACGGTCAAAGGCACTACAGTGACATCAGTGGATGTTCTAAGCCACCTTTGCTTAGTCCATACCGCTTGGGTGTCCGCGTCGTCGTTCACGCGCAAGCAAGTCAATTCGTCTTTTAGAAAATGAAGAAAATTAGGTCACATTCTCTTGCGCCGTGATCAATTTCTTCACGTTGTATACAGTAAGAATAGTTTTTTTCTCCAATATCCTTCATTTGATCATTTCAAAGTGTTAGAATAATTATTGAAATACAGAGAAATGGATTAATTGTCGCAGACAGGGACAAGTTCATAATTTTTCCATATTCTTAGGGAGGCATACCCAGAGTCAGCAACCTATTTTCTGGTTTATTAATACACATTAACTCTTCTTTCCCATCACTGATACTCATTATGTTAATTCATTATGAATGCTGAAAAGTCAGTAATGGAATTAAATGTTGTTTGTAATCATACATTAAGATTTTTGTATATTGATTCTGCCGCTTAACTTCAGTTTAAACGAACTGCAGCTTCGCGATTTGTCTACTCATTTCCGCTGTAAAGAACTTGCAATACGCTGTAAAGAATTTTTATATTGTTTTAAATCCTCGTTGAGAATTAATTAAATAATTCCTTGGAACTTTCATGAAATTGTTAACTATTGAGCGTGTACTGGAAAGAATCACAGCGATGATCGGCGATGATTATGTGCTTTTGTGCTTCTCCATTGTCAACGATAGTCAATATCTCAATGTCGTACTTCATTTTTTAGTATCAAGCTTACAAACTTTTCCACTAATAAACCACCTCCTCTGAAAACGTTTTCGTAAGACTTTTACAATGTTATGTTGGCTGCACTGATACACAGTCGGCTTTTCTGAACTTAAACAGTCTATGAAAGAACAGTGACTTGTGCTGAGGACCGTGAGTTGCTAGTTTGGTACTAATAATCTTCGTCGGCTTTTCTTCGTTACTTTAGAGCGAAAATGGTTAGCTTTACATTTGATTTATTTATTATGTAAACTGTGAATAAACTTTTGTTTCATTTACTTGATTTTTACAATTGCGATGAAAAGTGTATATACATGTGTGCCTGTCACTGTAGTTGTAGGTTATGTACATAAGTTATTTGTATCATACGTTAATGGTTTAGATATTCTAGACTAATACTAATCATCAAAACTTTTCTTCCCGTTTAGGCTCGTAGATATGACACAAGGACAACGATATTTTCTCCAGAAGGTTTGTATGAGCCCATGATTAATCTCCAATCATTTGTTGGAGATTATTCAGTTAATATTTCACCCACTGGTAATATGTTTCAGGTCGCCTATATCAAGTGGAATATGCAATGGAAGCAATAAGTCATGCAGGAACTTGTTTGGGGATCCTTGCCAATGATGGAATCTTATTGGCTGCAGAAAGGCGGAATACTAACAAACTTCTTGATGAAGTTTTTTTTTCAGAAAAAATTTACAAATTAAATGAGTAAGTGCATGTGAAGAATTGTTTTAATTTTTAATAATTATTTTAATTAATATATTACTAATATTTTCATTTTTTCTAGTGATATGGTGTGCAGTGTAGCAGGAATTACATCAGATGCAAATGTGCTTACTAATGAACTCAGGATGATCGCTCAGAGATATTTATTACAGTATAATGAATCTATTCCTTGTGAACAACTCGTTTCATGGTTATGTGATGTTAAACAAGCTTATACTCAATATGGAGGTACGCTATTTTCACTCATTTTACATTATTTAGCCCATGCTAGTGAGGCAAAAAGTTTTGATTTTTTGTTCAGACCAATTTCTTGTAATGAAAGACAATAAAATCTCTGCACCCTTCAGGCACGTGCAGTGAAATGTCTCATCCTGAAAGCTCTTTTTCAGCATGTTCAATGGGTTAAACCCGGGTTTATGGAACACCGAGACCGAGAGCTTCGCTGTCGAGACTAAGACCGAGGTCTTCGCTGTCACAGCTTGCTTAATACTATTGTATGTATCATTCACTTCTGATTCTTGTCGTGAACGATAGACCCATCATTTGATTCATCATTTACACGGAATATTTAAACACTGGTTTGAGAAAATTTCTTTTGGTATAAATGCATTTTGTGATCCGTTTTTTAGTGTGCAAAATTATGACGCTTTGCTACGCATGTCCGAATTGAGGACGAGACTTGCGATAACATAAAACATCCTTGAGTCTGTCCAATGCATTGTATGTGAATAATCTTCAAAAATAATTTGGGGTGTGTGTGTTCATTAAGTTCTCCTCATGTACTCGAATAAATTTATTTTAAAGGGAACTCTCACTTTTGAGAGTATTTCTTTTAAAATGTTTCTCAAAATAATATGAATGATTCCTGTCTGGTGAACAACATTCCTGCGCACCAATTGGAAGAGAATCAGATCACGTCAAGGCACAGCAATCTAGGAAGCCAAGGCTAAGGTGCACCATAAACCCGGGATCAGCCGTTCAATGATACGTAGCATCCAGTTTTCTAACGCAATTTCCAATGAAATGGAAGTAGTTGGGGCTTGCTTCTCTAGTTAGGGCATTTTCTCAGTTTGATTTAACTGATTTTGGTCAGTAATGCTGAAAGTGTGATTATACGTGACTTACTTGTTATATTTGAACAGATGCACATGAAATTTTGATGTTACAGTTATGTTTTGTTACATTTTTAGCATTCAATTCCCTAAACATAAGGAAATTGAAGGAAATTTTGTTATCCATTCAAGTGGATAAGGAAACTAAAAGTGATGTTGATTATAAGTGCCTGGAAATTAACAGAACTTTTAAGAATTTGCAAGTTATTAACGTTCTTCAAAATGGTACACCAATTTACTATTTTGAACTGGCCAGAGCAGTTAGTCATGCTCAAAGGGTTAAAGTAACTTAAGTAAGAGCACGCCCTGAAAATTTCTTGCGTGTCTTATTTTTAGGCCCCTAAATAACGAATTGAGAACCTCTGTTTATCTGTTGACTTTGTGGCAAAAATTGTATGTAGTTTGAATATTCAAGAAAAGGGTTTAATCAAATTTTGAACAGATTTGTTCTAGCTGAAAAGGCAAATAACTTATTTAAAATTAAATTATTTTGATTTCAAATAAAGGGTAAATGAACTGTAAATAGAAATGTTGTTAGAGGTCAGGTTGAAAACAGTGAGTAGGAATTACATATTGAAACAATTTTTTACAAAATTGACCATACCCAATAACAGTAGAATGAAATACAGTAAAACTTGCCCAAGCCAGAATCTTTTGGGTCCAACATTTTCTTCTGTCTTGCACAGGTTTCCGGCTTATTCGAGTTTGCAATAAAAATTGTCAATTTAGAATACACAATCATTCATAGATGGAATAGGGAGTTTCTCGTTTGTAAAAACTACATTTCAAAGAAACAAAGACATCCCAGAACAAAGAAAATGGTATTCAGAAACACAACATGAAGTCAAACGAAATAAAGAACTCCATGAAAAGTAAAGAAAATTAAGTTGTCTCCAGTTATAGTGAACTTCTCGGAACTAACATTTTTGGTTCACTATATCTGATGGTGTCAAAATGAAATATAGAATTTCTCCACAATCATTAATTTTATTACTAAAGAGATACAGCAAAATACATTAACAGCATGAACTGAAAATTTCAATATCTTTTATTTGACCGTAAAAAATAATTATTTTCAATTGTTTACTTTGTAAATTGTTCAGTAGTAATTTCTTAATATCCTTGTAGAGTTGGTGCTTTCTCCATACTTGATTCTGCATTGTCCAATATCTCTAAGTGTTGTAATGCAGTCTTGACACCCTTCAATGTCTCTTGCACTGTTGGAACACCGTCCCACTCCCTCAGGATCCTTTAACTCGCCTAATAACTTAGGAGATCATTTCGTTAGTGGCATGGTGCAAGTGGCTGAAAATCAGTGAATAAAACATTCTGTATTCACTACCTCTACCTTGGGGGAGACTACTTGGATCATGAGCTTTGGTTGACAATATTTTTCCCAAGCTGCGTAAGGGTTCAAATTTGTGGCACTGAGGCAATATATTTATTTTTCAGAAAGGAATTGATTTCCTGGACATATTTCCTACATTCACAGCCAGTGTTCACTACAGCCGAATCTTCTGAAAACGTGGAACGGGACCAGTGACTTAGGATCATTATAACCGAGAGTTCTCTGTATCCAAACTCGTTATAACTGTAGTCAACTGTAGTATTTTCTTCAATATTTGTAAGAGTAGATGAATTCATCTGATGAGTTAACCTTAGGCTAGGTCCTTGTGAATATTGTGGCAAACACCTATAAAAAATTTCTATTAACTACTTCTTGATTTTGTCTTTGTTTTTAAGGTGTCATACATGTGAATTTTCCCAACTTTAAATTTCTTAATCAAAACCTTGTCAGAAGTGTTGCTTTGTTTGTGTTCTTCAATTAATCTAATTTTCTCTCCAAAAGTTAATTATTATCAATTAGCTACCTGACATCATAAACACTTGATACCTGCAACTCGGCAACAGTAAATGTTTAGATCCACTGAATCCAAAACACACGTTACCAGAACTGTGGATGGATTGCTCTTCGCATTTCTCATTCCTTCATACAGACTTGTGAAGGTCAGTACGTAACAAAATTTGTAATAGTAAAGTGGTTTTCACAACAGTAACGGGAAATAGGACGTTTCGACAAGGGTAGCAAAGATAGCAAATGGATAAGCACAGTTCTGAGTCACCAAACTTACAAGTCAATGTTTAATTTTAAAACAATATTTATTTTCTGTTTTGTCTAAAATTTTTAATATCGTGGTACTAAAAATTCCTTTCTGTTTTTGCGTTAGACAGGTTTCCAGCTTATCCAGTATACTTTGCATTGAAAAATAGTCTGTTCTGAGATTTTTTCCAGCAAAGGCAGGGTTCCTTAGACAGGTTTTACTGTTTGCTGTACAAATGATTGTGAAATGGATGGAACTTTGTGTTAGAGGGCAGTAATATTCCCTATGATGGTGCACCTGATTTGGTGGTTACCCATTTCTAAAATCAAACTTGTCTCAGACAAATGACAAAACATTGTAGGAAACATTTTGCACTGAGATTGTTGTTCACAGAGATTCTTTATGATTCAATTACCCATTGTCACTACCCTGTCCACACATCTGAAATATTTTGAGATCTTTCAAAAGCATTTGACATCTTTGAACACAACATATTACTTTCAAAATTAACTTTACAAAGAATTGATTGTTTGCACCTTAAGCAAGAATATCAGAGTAGAAACACCATACTGGAATGAAGGAGATTCCGATTCATTGCCAATTGCATTCAAGATCCTGAGGGGTTTGATTTTCAGTCCTATTCTCTTTCTCCTCTATATAAAAGATGCGCTTGGTGATTCAAAATGGGAGGACAGTTCTCTTTGCTGATGGTATAAAATTTCTTTGCAATTAAGAAAAAGTAAAATTTTCAAATTAATTTCATAATAAAAATTAATATTAAATGAAGGGAAAATTGTTTCAATGCAATTTTCCTTTTCAAAGAAACAATTGTACACTCCATTGGAAATGAATCGTGTGCAATTCACTGAAGTTATGGCAACAAAGTTTTAGGGTGTCTCAGTTCAGTCAAACCTCAAATGGAACATCCATTTAAATGAATTCAAAATTCAGTTCATTATGTTATATGTTCAGAATTTTAACATATTCAGTCACCCTTCATACAGCTCTGTATGTTTCACTAATGTTAATTCTCATCTGAGATGTGCTATAATATTCTGGGGAAATACATCCTATAGCACCCAGTCTTTTAGATTACAGAAATGAATTGTATTAATTATAAGAAAATAACACGAACATGATTCTTGTAAGCCTTTCATAAGCTAGAAATTCTACCATTGCCTTACCTCTTGATTTACAAATCAGTTGTTTTTGCCTAAAACGACTTACTCTAGGATGGGAATATATTTTCACCCAGATAACTATAACATTCGACCTAGTAATCATAATCATCAGGAGTCAATATAAACAGCTCACAACTAAAAAAACATACAATACATGTGTATAATTTTACAACACATTGCTAGATGATAGTAAATATTAAAATCAATACCCAAGTTTCAATCAATATCAATATCAAGTGCCAAGTAAAATATTTTCTGCTGCTAATACAATTAGAGACTACATTGATCATCAAAAGGAAAATAAAATTAATTTTTACTATGATAATTAATGTATTAGTAACAATTAATACTATATAATATACCCGTGATAACACAAAATCCAAGGAACTGAAATAATCACTGTTCTTGTTATAAAAATGTATGTTATCGAGATTTATACATATCCTTATTACGTTTCTTTGGCACGAGCCAAATTTTATTCATTTCAGAGTAAATTTTGTGTGAAGTGAGTTTGTGCTAACGAGGGTTTACTGCAGTTGTAAGAGACTCATGCCTGTAACAAGTATTGTACCTCAGCTTCTGGAATAATGCTCTCATCACAGATGAGACAGATCTTTTTGCTTCTGGCCATAAATGTAACTTCACTGTCTGTGCACATTTTCTTGAGCTCATTGTCAGTGGGGAATTTAGTTATTCAATAATGATTCTCCGTGTTCTCGTGCCAGTAAATCAGTTCCTTCACACAGGGCATGTTAAACTCAAATTGTCAGTATCTGTAGCTGATTTGCCTTTGTAAATAGTTTTTACTTTATGAAAGCAAATATTTTCTTATCAATTCTTGCCAAAACGCTCATTGCTTCCTGTATTCACAATTCTACTTAATATGTATTATATGGTAGAGATCCCAGAGCCCTAGAAAATGTATGCAGGTTGCACTTCTCTCCTTAGTATGTCACAAACAGATTTAACATTTTTTTATCGCATGATAGTGCGAATTGCACTATTTTATGACGTAAAGTTCATTTAGGGATTTTCTTTTGTTTTTTCCAAAATTACACAAATGTAATTTTTTTGAAATACCTCTCATGGCATTAATATTGGCATTTTCATTAATTTGTATGCATTATTACATTTGTGAGTAGAAGTGCTTCAAATGACTTCAAATTAACTTTTTCGATAACTCAATAGATTTCCGAGAAAAAGAGCTTCAAATTTTGCATTTACAGTAATGCTTAATCACAATTTTCTCAAAAACAGCTACGAATTTCTCAATGAAAACTTCTATTTAGGACAAGTTTCTACTCTTCTTTAATATTCTTGAAGTAATAATTCGCTTATACTACTAGGAAAGCAAAAAGTTGAGAAATTGTCCAAAAAAATGTCCTTTGGTGACAATAGATGGCAGCTGGCCAGAGAATGGAGTAAGACCTTAATGCCAGGCCACACCAAGGAAATCAGAAAAATTTGGTACAAGAAAGTCTATGCCATTCTGTAGCACCTCTAGTTTTAAAATGTCTCTCACACTGTAAATATTTAGTATATTACTTGCAATTTATATACATTATTGCATCTGTGAGTCAAAGTGCTTCAAATGATTTCCAGTTAAGTGTCCCCAAAACTCATACGTTTTCTATGAAAAATAGCTTTAAATTTTGCATCTACAGAAACATTTAAACAATATTTTCTCAAGGGCAGCTTCAAATTATTCCACAAAAATTACCATATAGGACGAGGTTTTACTCTTCTACAATATTCTGAAAGTCATGTCAGTTCTATCTTCAGGGGATCAAAAAATTGAGGAAATGTGAAAAAATGTGGGTTGTGTGACAATAGATGGCAACTGGGAAGACAGTGGGGCAAGACCGAATAGCTAGCCCAGACCACAGAAATTAGCAACCTAACTAGAAAGAGAAAGTCTGTGCCAATCTGTTACCACTAGTTTTGGCATCTTTCAAACATTAATATTTACATTACCAGTGATTAGTATACATTATTGCAGTACATGTTCCTGAAATGATGTGTTTAAAATTTCTCGAAAACTCTGTTTTCTGTGAAAATGAGCTTGAAATTCCACATTTTCATAAACGCTCAAACACCATTTTCTTGAAAGCATTTCCAAATTTGTTGAAAGGATACTGCTAAATGAGTTAAATAACATGATATCAATGCTACTTTGAAGTTTTTGTTTTTTAACAAAAATTATACAAATGTAATTTTTTTTAATATTTCTCATTCTGTTAATATTTACATTACCAGTGATTTATTCACATTATTTCATTTGTGAATCAAAGTACTTCAAATGATTTCCAATTGAGTTTTTCCAAAACTCGAAAGTTTTGGGTGAAAATGAGCTTCAAAATCTACATTTTCAGAAACACTCAAAAGTTTTCTCAAAAACGGCTCCAAATTTTTCAACTAAAGTTTACTTGTGGAATGAGGTTTTTCTCTTCTATAATATTCTTAAACTCTTGTTTCAGTTCTACCATTAGGGGACCGGAAAATCGAAAAAATTGTTTGGGCAGCCATACTGGGAAGAGGGTGGGGCATAACAAAAAACCTAACCCAAACCAAATAAATTAAAAAACTAACTAGTTTGAGAAAGTCTGTGACATTCTGTAACACCACTAGTTTTAATTGTTTAAAAAAAAATCATGAGAAAATGCTAGTTTATTGTAAGGATTATCATGTATATATGAATATTATTGTAAGGAAATTCATGTATATTTGAAAGGTTTCCTAGATGTGTTACACTTTTACTCAATATAAGGACACCACTTTAATTCAATATAATATTGGAATAACACCACTTTAATTCAATATAAGGACATTTAAAAATATGAGGTAATTCTTAGGTGTATATACTAAGCTTATAGTGATTTTTTTTCACCCATAAATTTAAGTTTCACACATTTCAAAAGTAAGACTTGCAGATTTGTTCACATTTTGAATAATGTTGTAGTATTATTAAGAAGCTTATGAAGAAGCTATTGCTCCTGAAACCATTACTACTGTTTAGCATTTTACATGTTGGTATTAAATTCAAGTAATGGAGATGTGCTTTAAGATGCATTGCTTTTACAAATGAATTCTCAGTCAAGTTTGAAAATTTACAATGTTATATTTAATAAATATCTGAAAACTTTAAAGCCTACTTGTTCTAATGAGTTAGGTCTGAACAAATTTCAAGAAGTAATCTCTAAAAGAATATTGAAAATATTCCATTTTGCATTTTGCCAAAATCATTAACTTTAAACTTAATTTATGAAGAAATGGTATGAGCTAGGAGGTTCTCATTCTGAAACAATTTTATGTTGGTCTTATGAGCGAAGTTTCACTTTTCTTACTTGAATATTAAGAAAGCTATTCAGTGTTTGGCAGTAGCTCAGTTTCATATGTTTAGCAAGAAATATTGTATCCCAAAGTTGCTCAATCTCGAAAATCAGTGGTTGTGTTGTTGTTTGTAGTTGGTGTGTGTGGTGGGTAGTTGTTGTTGTGTTTTTTCTTTTCTTCTATGATGCTCCTTAAAATAGACTTGGATTTTCAGGAGGGGAGCTAAAAATCATTCATTTTTTTGTATTTAGAAAGTGAAGAGTAAGTTTTTTGTTACATGAGGTTCTCATCATTTGAGTTATCCTTACCAGAATATGTTTTTGTGAAATATTCAATTTTTCTTTCTTCTCTTTAAATATATTTATATATATGTAGAGAGAGAGGAAATCACACTAAAGGAAATTAAATTCAATTCAGCATCTATGCTATGATGATGCACGGATGTGTGTTGCATAATTGAGTTTCAGTATGGAATAATTGCGTGTTTAACTTGTATAATAATTGAAGCTTGTTTCAAAGCAGATTTTCAGCACAAACATTCTTTTGATATTTGATGTACTGTTTCTTGTAGGCAAACGTCCTTTCGGTGTATCTATTTTATATATGGGATGGGACAAACATTATGGTTATCAGTTGTACCAGTCTGATCCTAGTGGGAATTATGGTGGATGGAAGGCTACATGCATTGGAAACAATAGTGCAGTAAGTTTTTGAAATATTATTATGAATGCTACAAGATTCCAGTGTTAAATCAAAATGAATTATTTTTATCTTTGTTTTTAATTCTTTATTTAGGCTGCAGTATCCAGTCTCAAACAAGAATATAAAGAAGGTGAAACTACCTTAGCTGAAGCAAAGTCCCTTGCCATCAAAGTATTAGCTAAAACATTGGACATGACAAAATTGACTGCAGAGAAAGGTAACAAACATTTAGAGAAAGAAAGATTTGAATATTGTTTATTCCAATGATTATTTTAAATCTGTACACTTCATTTTCCATTTAAAATTGTGATTCGAAGCAATAAGGTTCCAACAAAATCAAATTTCTTTTTATAACCATTTCAAAATTTCAACCTAGGTCTGATCTAATAATACCATTCTTAAATATGCATTTCCATGATCAAAACTACATATGATGCAATCAATAGTTGTTTGTGAGCATGTTCCAAAAGAGCAGTAAGGTTGCAAGAAAACAAAAGGTGCTTAATCTGATCATACAACAATTACACGAAACCTATCTTGCATACAAATGTGATGTTTATGTAGTATACTTCATTTCTAAGGAAAATGTTACTTGAGGAGGAGAAATATCTTTCATTCTTTTCAAGAGTAAACTAGATATAAACTTCCAAACTTCTCTATGAAATGAATGAGGATTTTCCTCATACTGTCTTCTAAGCAATGTCTTGTGAAATATTGTTATTCCACATGACATTCCTTAAAGTTTTATTTGTGCAAGTTCCTCTGGATGAATTTCTCAGTACCTTTTGAAAAAATATTTTATACAAACAAATCAACAATGACATTTGTGGCATTGTGTTCTGAACCTAGAAATGTATTGGGTGTAGTAAACTTTTCCAAAGTGTAACCAGACTTAAGCTATCCCATTGTATGTACATTTGATGACTTCATCCAAGTCCTTTTTTTCTGTACATTAAACCAAATCTTGAATGTGTAAAAAGACCTACCAGACACTTTGCATCTTACATAAAATTGTTTTTGGTCATGAAAAAATATTTTCTACTTGGAAATACTCTGATGTGCATATTTCTATCAGTTACTTGATCCTTTTACGGTTGCTTGAATTGAAAAGATTCTCCAAATCTGAGATACTCAAGATTAGAAGAGTTTCTACAGAATCTTTGCACTCATTTTGATGTTTCTTTTGTAGTGGAGATGGCAACTCTAACCAGGGAAAACAACAAAACAAAAATAAGAATATTAACAGCAAAAGAAGTTGAACAACTCATTGCTGATTATGAAAAGAAAGAGGCTGAAGCGGAAGCCAGCAAGAAAGAGAAGCAGAAGAGCTAACGTGGTTGTAACTTAAGCATTTTGTACTGTTACTTGTCCTTCTTAAATCTTTTGGCTAATTCTTATTTAATTGCGTGTTGCAATTGTAATTGGATAATGACAAAATACAAATGAAACATTACATATGTTTATTCCTTAAATATAATACAAATAAGATTCTTAATTGTAAAATGGATTGTATGTAACCCAATGGGCCTTTGTTTGTTGACTTGCTCTCGAATGGGATGTGAACAGAGACTTATACACTTGAGAAGCATTTGGGTCCTTAGCAATACTGTAGGAACCTTTAGTCTTCTTAAATTGAGGGTCTACCAAATCAGCTTCTGAACCCAGCCTCTTTGGACCTGCAAAAATAAAATAATTTTATTTATTTTCTAATAGTTAATTTGCATAAGCGCTTCAGAAGTTAGTTTTAGTTCAAACCTTTCACACTGATTTTGCTTGTGTCTGGCTTTTTATCAGCCTTTAGAATATCAATTTTCTTGACACCATTAATCTTCAATTCTACTGGCTTTTTGTCCGTATCATCAGCAGAACTGCCACTTGTGCTAGGAGTTGGATCAGTTGCTGGAGTTGCACCAGTTGCAGTTAATGTGCTGGCTTTAGCCTTTGCTTTTGCTTCACTTTTTGCTTTCTTCTCTGCCTTCAAACGAGCCTGTCTACTATCTAGTCTGGTCACCATGAGATCCTGATCATCTTCTGTAGCATTCAGAATCACAACGTCTTCTTCCAGAAATGGCTGTTGACACTGGGAAGAAAAAAAAATGAATTGAATCAATTAGTACATTTCTACACTAAATTCTTATTTGGGGAAGCCATTCACTACTGAAATTTTTTCTATAAATTAAAATTCCCTGCCCTGCTATAGAGTAGAAGATAATGAATAAAACCAAGAATACAATTAAGGAAACAAGATTTCAGATACAGAATACATAGACATAAGAATAGATGAATCATTGTTTCAGAATTTGATACAACTTATCTGGCTTTCAACACATTGGCTGTCATGTGAAATCATATTAGTGGTTTTTCATAAGACTTTCTCTTATAACAGATCTGAAGAACAAAACAATTTGATAGTGTTTCCACCAATCCGTGAATTATCGACTTCTTGTTCAGAGATTTCCTAAGTACAGATGAACTTCATTTAATTTGTTTTTCCCCTGGAATATGTGTTCACTATACTTTTTTGCTGGAGCATGCATCAACTACCATAGACAAGAAGGGGCAGTATAAGAAACGACTGTAATAGTACGGTGAGAATACACTTAGCAGTGAATGTGTTAACTTCCAAACAATTAAAAGATAAGTGGATGAAACAAAACTCCTCAAAGCTGTGGCAGATAGCTGAGAAAATCATACATTGCTACTGGAAAAGGGGGATCTCAAACTAAAGCAAGGCCAGACACTAAGCGTTAAATTGTAAAATATTTTTTCTATTTCGTTATTAGTACATGCAAGTGAAGTTCTCTGAAAAGAGCTTCAAATCATACAATGGTTTACTCTAATGTGTACATAAAGTCAAGTTGTCTTTATGCATCAGTCATGTGTGTCTTTAACCCCTGTTAACATTCAACCCTGCAGGTTTGTAAAGTGCACCTGTATGTTAAGAAATTTAACATCCTTAGCAATGTAAACGACCATTGATTCATTGCAAGTCGCAAATGTTTGTTAAGGAAAATACGTTGCTATGTACAAAACATCAGATTTAAACAATTCAGAAGTAATTCACATTGGTTTGGGGAATAATTATACTTAATTGTAATATTATTAAAAGTACAATTAGAAAAATGTATATTAGGTAAATTAACCTCATTTTCCTCACATTCTATCAAATGAAACTACTCCAGTAAGCATATTTACTGATGTGAAGGGGTCACCACTTGAAGTCAACATGCCAATTTCCTCACCGAACGTCATTTCTTTAGTTTTGGGAGAATTATTTGCATCCAATTTTTTTACAGCACAGTATACGAATATCCTTTATATAGGTATATCACAAGCAACACCCCACAATATCGTACTAATGTGCCGCAGCAACAGAATCCATGTGTTTACTATCACAGTAATGTCAAATTTTTGCATAATTCTTGAGATTTTATGGTGACCAATAAAACGCTGAACATACCACGAAATGTTACTGTTATTTACTGCCTCGTCAAAATTAATTTACTCCCTTGGCTCCACTTAGCTCTGCCTCTATTTTTAACTTTTGGCTTCGGCAGTAGTAAAACATTTCTTGGTATGTTAATAGCTATTAAATTATAATTGTGGTTTTATAACAATACAACTAAAACTATTCAAAATAATTCACACACCAAAACATTCTTTGAATGTAATGATTCAGTTACAAGTATAAACTAGCAAATTTTTGTTGTAAATGATACAGGTGAAACTTAACAATGCATCAGCCACACTAAAGTTGCCAATTTGGAAATGCATAATAATACATCAACTGGGGTACACTACTTTTTAGGCATTCAAAAACACTTTTAAAGTTTCCAGAACCAAGGTTGATTCAGGTTACTTTTACTGATTTTGAAGAAAACCTTGTGGATGCACACAGGAACATGGACAGTTCCCTTTTCCATTTAATCAATTTCATTGTTATTTTGCTCCTTTTCTCTCACTATATAAATGATATCAATAACTGTAACACTGACATATAATAATTTATACAGTTTTAGATAAAACATGCAAGGAAAGTATACTTTACCTTATGACAGACTTTTGTTTGTATTTCTTTCAGGGCTCTTTCTGACACAACACAGCCACATGACCATGAAAATACAAATTTAAATTTTCCATTCATTTCCAAACCTATAACTGGGCAAATATATGGAGAACATTGTCGATCAATGTAGGCATCACCCTTCTCTGCAGAGCTTTTGAATGCCGGATTGGGAGTTAGATTCAATTCCTTTACATCCTAAAAAAAAAAGATTACTAAAATATTCACTGCTTTGACATACTATCAACTATTTAAATAAAGTAGTGCACTAGGGTGATCTACCTTCAAATTCTTTATGTGCTGGGCTACTTCGGGTAAAGTACTCCTATCCAAAAGTCCTTCGATGACTGTATCTTTGTTGTATAATCTTCCAAGTCCACAGGCAACAATAGGTTGTTGCAATGGTTGCTGACTTATTGCACAATGCTGCCATCTAAACGACAATTCTGAGTCTTTGTCTTTCTGGAAAGAGAAATGTATTCTTGACACATTACACACGCACCACACATTACGCACTTTTATGAGAAAAGTACTCACCTGTTCTGGCTTCTTCTTGGTTCTTACCAACTCGTCACGCCTAGGAATTGTGCCACCATCGCAACCCATACTGAACCAGTAATTTAATTCAGAACGCAACCAAGAAATGGGAACCCTTGAATTGACAGATCCCGTGAATTCACTTCTTTCCTGCTTTCTCTTCCGTTCCGAGTTCTCTTTCTATATAAATATGTACTATAATCTGGTTCACTCTGGCAGAGAATATACATATTGTAGTAGTTCGTCAAAGAGTATGTATTGATTTACATAGTTGCTTGTGACATCAGTAACACACGACCCTTTAATCGGGAGATTTGTTAAAACAAATTTTTAGTATCGAAACTCCCTATTGGACAACCTTGTCCAGTTGATCTGTCACAAGTCAATAGCATGGATTTATAGAATAAGGCGCGGTTATCGTAAGCCCGTTACAATTTAATGTTAATATTGAAGCTCCTGATTGTTTAACCATCACTACTACTACTTTTTGGTAATGGTTTAATCATGGTGGGTTCCACCATGGGTTTAACCATGCCCGGGCTGGATGAAATATATATAAAAAAGAAATCAAGAATTGATAGATATCTCATGGTACAAAAATAGTTCACAAAGAAAGGTACAATTCATCACGGAAAAATTATTACATGTTGGTTTCAATTCTCCCTTGCACAGAACTTTATAATTCTGTAACACTGATAAATCATGCTTTTACGGTAAACGACAGAGAAGATAATATGAACGAAACGACACAATCGTATTTTTTGCACGCTCTGAGAACTAATCGTACGTCATTTGTTATTGTTGATTCAAGTTGGAAACGAGAGCGGACACTAAAACGGACGAGGATATTGTCGGATTTAATACTTTTCAGGAGGGATTAATCTTCATTAACGAATTCAGCGGATTTTGAAAATCACGATGATGCCGTAGGGGTAATCATTGGGTTCTTCCGTAACTTCGTCTCATTTATTTTATTTTCCTTCCTGCTTGTGATGAGCGAGCTACAGTGAGTAGCCCTAATCCCACTATTCAGTATTCTTTCTAATAAAAAGTCAATTGATAATAAACTGTTTGCCGACTGAGTTATCCTAATTTAAAGTGTTGAGAAAGCATTACATACAAATCTAGACTATTTTGTTATTTGAACTAAAAAGAAACGTTTTGGGTAGTAAAAATATTTTATTACATTTATCAACACTAGAATAAAAAGCCCCATAATTATTTTTTAAATAAGTATTGAAAGACATCTTTTCACAATACAAGATGCAATGCGAGAGTTATCAAATATCATTAGGTTGAGTTTGAGGACCAATCAAGTATTGTGTTATAATGTAAATGATATGGATTTTATTTACTTTGTAAAATTTCCTATGTGCTATAATTTTTATTTAAATTTTACTATTCATCCTGTTAAAGATGGTAGACTTAAGTTGATACAGGACCATTGATTATTAGAAAATTTGTGTTCTAATAACTCATTAAGAAGATGACCTCAGTTTCAAAAAGTTTGAGATAATCAAAGCAAATCTGTACATGGTTTTCATCACAGACTGCAGTAACAGAAAATATTACGAGCCAGATTTTCAGTGCAAATGCAAAATGTGCAACAAGTGCTGCAACCACTATCACGTGATATGTAAAAAATGAAACATGTCACTGACTGAGTTTTGCACCAGGGAGTAATAGACCTGCCTAGTACCTGCTTTGTATATACATGCAGTATTTGAAATTGCCCTCTGCATGAGTAAAAGAAAGTATAATTTTGACTACCTCTATATTATCTTTATCAAAGAGAAAACAACTCTGCACATGTGTGCTTTTCCATATTATTATTACAACCAAAGCTAATAAAAATAATTTAAGAGCCAGTAATAAATATTTATCTGTTGATTGATAAATTTATCTAAATGATGATGATTTTTTATGTTAATTTTCTTACACAATCGGCCTGTTTCCTTCAAAGAGTTTTTTAATGCACTTTGTTAATGTAATTTATTAAATTTTGTGATAAGAAGAACATTATCAGAAAATGCTTTGTTGTTCTATTGGGTTGGCATTGGTTTAATAATTTTACAATGTACTCTTCAGTATTTTCAAAGCATTATTTATCCTCAAAGCTAGCATCTGTAATGTAAATCTTATTTTTGTAACTTGTATATTTTTTTCCGTCAAGTTTTTGTATTTTGAATGTTGTGATATACTATCTAGAACATAATCACAACACACCTTATTGAATTAATAATTACTCTGTGTTTATATTAAAAATGAAATATTAAAAGGAGGACTTAGAAGCAAATAGAATACTTTTCTTTTATTAATTTATTAACAGTTTGTACACATTTTTAAGATGGACTTCATCTGATTACTAATTTAATAGGCAAATGATATTTTATTGATTTTATTTTCGTCATAATTTGACCAAAGAAAATTGCTTTTTAATTAGAGTTTTGTAAGTTTAAAACCACAGATTTTGTTTATTTTTGAACAGTTTTTCACAGTGGTGTTGCAAATTTGATTATTAGATTGTCTTAATTCTGATCGGAACATTTCAAATATTTTTACTGTGATAATAGGTCGGGTTTTCCATCATGTATTACGTCTGGTGAGCAAGGTCCTCAATCAGATGAAGTAGATAGTCTTATTATTGATTCTGTTACCCTTCATACCACATCTAATGGTAGAATTGAAGCCTCAAGAGCACCTCATGAACGAGAAAGAAGACCAGATAGAATATGTTTGGATAGGTAAGTGAATGTCTTGGAATAAGGTTTAAAATTTATATGATTGAGAAATTATGAATCTCATTTAAAAAAGGTATTCCAAGTTTTGATGGCTTTTGGCTTATCAGTACCCTTCATTCTTTTGAGAGTTAATGATACTCGCCTGAAAATTATAATCTTTTCTAGACGTGGGTTAACCAAATTACCTGTTATTATTGGAGAACCTCGGTTGAGACTGTTATCCATGCAACACAATCTTATTACAAGATTGGATGATCTCTCTCTACAAAGTTTATCAAGACTTGTCTTTCTAGATATTTATGATAATCAACTGGAAAAAGTATCCGGTCTAGATTATCTTGAAAATCTTCGGGTTTTGTTAATGGGTAAAAATAGGTAAGAATTTGAGGAAAATAAATTGTGATAATATATCTTATATAATGACTAGTTACCACATAATTATTTGTGATAAGGATTAGAAGAATTGAAGGTTTAAACAATTTGAGAAAATTGGAGGTATTGGATTTACATGGAAATCAAATATACCAAGTGGGAGGACTGACCTATCTTCAGGAACTGAAAGTTCTGAACCTTGCTGGTAATCAAATTCGTGTCATTGGAGCAAATGACCTTCATGGTCTTAAGTCTCTGCAGGAATTCAACCTCCGTCGAAATAGACTTAAACGCTTACTGGGATTTGCAGAAACTCCTCAACTTCAGAAATTATTTCTTAGCAATAATGAATTAAGTGTGTAAGTAAAAATATTTTATTTTATATTTTCTTTGCATTATTAATTTTTTTAATTGTAATGTACTTGATTTGAATTTTTCAGGGTAGACAATATGACTAGTATAACCAAGGCTACAGAGCTTCGTGAACTCACAATTGACAATAATCCTGTGTCACTTGGAGGGGACTGTGTTTCTTTCCTAGTGTCTTATCTACCTAATCTTAAAAGTCTCAGTCACATGGAAGTGACAGACTCTGTGAGAAAAGCTGCTTTGATGTGGCGAGCAAATCGTGAAGGAACACAAAATCAGCTATGTGTTAAAAATAGTGACTCAGTAGTGGATGCAAAACGTGAAGAAGTTATATCAAATGCTAGAACAAATTGGGAACTGTTACGTTCGCAGACAAGAGGCTTTCCTATGGAAAACCATTTGAGTGGATCTCTGAAAGATTTGCGGACAGAGTTAGATGTAGACATGAATGCTGAGAGGTGTGTGCAGAGTGATTCAGGAATTAGTATAACTTCGTCTCTTACTGCAAATTCTATTAAACCAGCTATGAGAGAACTGCCTGTAGGAGATGCTGAGAAGAGAAGATCTAAATTTTCTCGTAGGACCCAGTCTCAAGATTCAGAAGCCTCTCAGCTTACAACAGTCACAAGTAATTCTACTAGTTTTGAGTTCTTTAAGCTACCTCCAATATTAGCTCCACTGTTTGGTAGTATGGCAATTGACAAAGAAGAAGGTAATTTAAGTCAATCTGAAATTGCATCAGATGGACCTGTAATAAGAAATGAAAATATTCGTCGTTGGGATAGTTTGTCTAGTGTAGAACCGAATGTAGACAGTTCTCTGAGTTCTTTACCTAGTGATTCAAGTAGTAGTGAAGAAATAGATTCAAGTGAAGAGCTTGGTTCATCCAAAGAAACAAATCTTCAAGCAGAGGATTCTAAAAGAAGTATCAAAAGTGCTATGCCGTATCGCAAACATGTTTCTCGCAAACCAATGCTGCGTGCAACAACCGCAAGACCTAAACAAAAATCTCTGAGTGCTTCTTGCAAAACTCGAGAACAAGGTGCATATACAAGTTTACTTTCAACTTTTACACATCATCATCATCATTATTATTATCATCATCATTATCATTATCATAATCATTATCATTATTATTATTTTTATTATTATTAAAAAATTAAGTAAAGAAATTACCTTTTTGCACATTTATTTGTCAAAGAGTTCATATTGAATGAAAATAATGCTTTGCTCTTATTTGGTTGTTTTGGTTTTTTATTCTTGTATTTATTTGTTCTTTTTATTTTATTTTCAGTAGTATTTTTATTATCTAATTATACTGTCTTTATATCTGGCACAACTTATCCTACACATTCTATCTAAATCACCATAGCATGCATGAAGTAACATAATAGTCTGTATGCATCATATCTATACATGTGGTATGTTAAAATTGAACTTTTATACTTGTTATAATGTAATATATAAAAAGGTTTAAAGAATTAAAGTATTTATGAAAATATTTCTTAGGTAACTATTAGTATTTGTTTATGCTTCTTATTTAATGATTGAGCATAATTGTCATTTATTAAGTTTGTATTATTTTTATGAAATTAGGTATTAATGTCAAAATATGTTAATATGCCTGTAGCATTGATTATAAATTTTGTTTGATGCACAATGATCTGCTTAAAAAAAATTTTTTAGAGCAAGTATTACAATAAGTAGTTTAGTAAGTGATTGTGTCTGTAGGAAAGGTTATTTTGGCAAAGTTAGAAGTTTTTAAATTGTGATATTTAAAATTCAAAACAATGAGGAATGCATATTTCCAAACCAATTAAACAATATTAATCTATTCCTCTGAGCACATGAAGATTTTTTCCCCTTGCTTCCATTGAAATATAAGACTGTGTTAATAATTATAACAGAGATCATTAGCAGAGATTCCCTTGGTCTAATGTGGAGAATGTTCTCTCGCAAAAACAATGAGTGTTTAATAAAACTAGTGATAAGATTAAGTTGAAGAATCAATGCTGTTCAGTGTGAACTCTCACCCCAGTTTTTATTATGCAATTATTTTCATGTGTTAATAAAATTCTTAATTTTAGCCCAAGCTCACTTTCCACAACTATTATACAAACTTTGCGCTCTGGAAAAAATGAAAATCCAATAGAACCCTAGAAAACTTCAATAGGTTTATGGCTTGCATTTTTATTGTTAATAACTAAAAATGTGAATCTCTTTATTTTTTTATTATAATGGTGAAAAAAGATCCAAACAAAATTCCAATCTTGCTAAAATAACTATCACAGTAATGTAGACAGGGTTCATGAATAAAAGTGATAACATTATTTTCAATTTCATGAACTTTCAATGCTCGTGTGATACCATGTTTCCATAACAGTCATGATGTAGCAAAAGTTACAGATTCATCTAAAGTGATTTCAGGGTTAGTAAAAAAATATATAAATGTAATATCATTTTCATCACAATTATTTTATTTGAGTAGATACTGTCCATGAAATTCAATGGTTTTGATGTAAAGTAGAAAATAAAATATTGATTTGTCACTTATATTTTGTCAATTAATGAGAAAACACAGCAAACATAAAACTCAATTTACCCTAGTGACATATGTTTGTGACCTTAACACCCACTGTTATGAGACATCTCAATTTTATTGAGCATTATACTTTGTGTGCTGTAAGAAATATTAATTTTGTCAAGCTTAAGATGAACACATGATTTATCTTTCTTCACTATTTATAACATGTTATTATGCAAAAGTAAGGTTATAAAAAGTGAAATGACATTTCAATATTGGGTTATTCTTTTCATTCCATTATTGTGTCTTTTCTTCAGGTGGAGATTTTCTGGTAGAAATATGTGGACGCTGTCTGAACATTTATGGACAAGGAGCTCTTCGATTTATTGACAGGCCCTGGAATTCAAGCAAAGCTGGAGATGTTACAGTTGTAAAATTTACCTACATGAATTTCAACAATATCATACCAGTTCTAGGAAGACTTAAGATTCGCTTTCCTAATGTGGAACATTATATTTTTCGTGAAACAAACTTGCATTGTTTGGGCCAACTAAATGCTTTAGCTGATGTTCAAGGACTAACATCTTTGCAAATTGATTGTGAGGGTAATCCTATCACTCAAAAAGAATGGCAAAAATATGCAATTTATAGGTTATCCCATTGGGGTCTTCGATGCATCAATGGAGTAGATATAACAGATGAAGATATTACAACTGCTTGTGAGGAATTTCAAGTATGTTTTTTGATATGCTGAAAATGTTCATTTATACCACTGTTTTTGTTTTATCATTTCATTATCCAATCTATTTATGTTGGTTTTATTTAAATATATAAATACGGGTTGAGAAGTGGATTTTCAGTTAATTGATGAAAAGAATGTATAAATTGGGCTATTTAATTGAATTATCTCAACTTTGGTACTCATTCTTGGAAAAAAATTTCAACAAATAATATAAAAGTATAATGTCTATATGCTTTTGGTCCTAGGACTCATTTTTCAACTTCTCAGAAACACAATATTTTACTAGCATGACTATTCCTAATGACTTTGGGAAGAAATTACTTTCTTGCAAATTCTGTCTTTATCAATCTATTCAGTCTATTCAATGGTATTAGATACTGTTCAATCTGTGTTTAGTAGATGTAAAAGAGTTTAGAGAATAGTGCCTATAAAGCTGCTATTGAAGATTAAATTTGAGATTGTATTACTTTCTGATCATCATCATCATCATCATGAATGAGACATGGGCATCTGTGATTCATTAAATTTAGGAGAGAGATCAAAGGAAAAGATATAAATGATATTAGTACATTTGAGGCATTTTACTTAATGACACTCTTTATTTTGACTAACTGAAATTAACAAAGTGCATACAAAAGATTAAGAAAGTTCATTATGTCACAGTTTTTCATGAATTGAATAATATTCTGTGATGATAAACTCAGAATACTATTCAAACCCTGTGACTGTCACTGGCTGCAATAAATGTGGCTACTAACTCATCTAGCTTGAGAAGAACCAGCAAATTTTTGTGTTCGGCATATTACAATATTTTCAATTGTCTGTGTTGTGATGTTTCTTAAAAATGTTTTCTGTCTACGAAGAGTGCTAAAGGTCCATTAAAATTGGCACCGCCTTCAAATCTCTGAATACTGTTGGACGGATTTAATATGTTAATATGACTTATAATAAAAGTACTGGATGTTCTTCAAAATATTAAGGGGGTGTCCCCATCCCCAAGTCAGTGTCACACATGTGAACATTAAAGGGAATCTGGTGGCCAGTTACATTGTTATCAGTATTCCCTTAGACTTTGCTAGGTGTTCCTGGTAACCAGGATGCATATTGGGCAGAAAAAAGCATCAACTTGCGGGAAGAAAATGCTTTTCGCAGGATTCCGTCCAATTGGAATTCATTGTTTTTTTGTAGGATTTTAGGCAACGATCAGTCATCAATTGTATCCACCTTTCCCTAAAAAATGTACAAATATTGATGGTCTCTGAAACATATGCCATAAGCACAAGAATTTGGTTTTGAACATTTGCGTATGTGCAGCTATTATGAAAAGATGTCAAAGCCTCCTTTTTTATTTTTAATTTAACAGGCAAGCTATTGAGCCTACCTTTTTCTAAAAATTGTGCATGTATTGATGTCTTTAATAGATAGCTTTATGCACAAGAGTATTTAGTTTAAACAACTGGTAAATGTGCAGTTATTTTGAAATTACCAGCTCCACGTACAGAGTCTGCTTTTTTCACCACCCAGGCATTTAGCAGAATTGAATGAATTTTTATTCCTCAGATGGTGGGACTTTCATTCCTTCTTGTTCTGTATTGTAAGATCTATGTAGGGAATCTGGCAGCTTTCATTCTTTTCATGTGTCCTTGGCATTTTCTTTGGAAATTTTTATGTTTATGTACTGTGCATTTGGATTTAAAGCATTTTGTGGTCTCTTTATTCTTTCCTTTCTTGATATTTTTAGTACTGAACTGGGGTATCTCATCTGTGTTGCTTTTAGTCTACTTCTGTCTTAATTTAACATCCACATATTATTCCCATATAATAGAATTAAATTTGCTGCAAGGAGACTGCTGGGTCAACTTGCTTCAGGCCCTGAACATTCTTTCTTTCTTTCTTTCTTTCTTTCTTTCCTTTTCTCTCTCTCTCCCTGTCTCTCTGTCTGTCTGTCTCTCTCTCTCTCTCTCTCTCTCTCCTCTCTCTCTCTCTCTCTCCTCTCTCCTCTCTCCTCTCTCCTCTCTCTCTCCTCTCTCTATTCAAGTTAGTAATGGTAACTGGTAATGAAGGTTTAACCTTTCACTCCTAAATCTAAATTAATGTATGTGATTTATTGCAATTTATAATAATTTGTTAGGTAAACTATTGTTTGAAATAAGGGAACCCTCTGGATCTACTGCCCTAGGCCTCTTGTTTACTTGATTGGTTAAAATTAGAAAAAGGTGTTGGCAAATAATTGAGATGGTACACATCAACTCTTTCTGGTACAACATCAACTACTTTAAAAATATTTGAAGAAAACTTCGATTTTAGTTTTCATTATGAATACGACAAGAAATATTACTTTGTGATAATATTTTTTAAACAAAATATGAACATTAACGTGATTGTTGTTTTGTTTTTTATGGTTTTTGAAAAATTGATAAACTGGAGAAGGGGAGAATTATACTACTCACAATGTAAATTGTAATTTAATTAGTATGTTATTATTTGTGTGAAATTTGAAGTGTATCGCAAATACCATTTTATGATACACATCATGGTATTTTCCTCACAGGGTCTGAGTAATATTGTGCTGTGGTCTCTGCCGGAAAGTTTGCTCCAGCCCCTTCTCAGCAGGTTGAGATTGGAAGGCAGTCGAGGAAGCTCCCAACAATCAGCCAAACAGTGGTTGTTTACTGCTGACCCAGCTCTTCGCAGTGTTGTTGCGAAGGAAGCTTTGCAGTGGCGCAGAGGAACATTAACTCAGGTTGTTACAAAATTTCTGGAATGAAATCTTGTAGTTAAGAGTGTTGCATGTGTGACATGTATCACTGTGATGAAATATTTAGTGTGTTCAAGTAAAGAATTAGAATTTTGAAGAGTAATTATTTACTTGTCAATTTTCACCTGGCAATAGTTCATTTTTCTTTATTTGAGTTAAGCATAACTTTCATTCATCATGAAATTAAATAGAACTTCAAGAGCTATCAATTCATTTACAAAAACTTTGGTGCAATTAATTTTGAATTTTAAATTTTAATAGTCAACTAATTGTTTTCTAACAGTTCTCAATTTGTTTTGTAAGTTTTGGTCAGCTTTTTACTGAAAGCTGGAGAATCACTAGGGTGAAATTTATTGTACATATTCAACTTGTTTATTAATATAAAATTACAAAAACATAAATTATTTAATAGTAATTGTGCTGAAATTGCCAGAAACTTCTGAGGATTTGGATTCCTTGTCTTGAAAATATGGTAATGCATGAATAAATCCTTTGATAGTGATAATTATTTGTAAAATTTATTTAAAGCATAAAGTAAATCCTGAAGAGAGTAAAATGAAATTTGAATGTGTTGTAATAGTATGTTCTATGAGTTTTAATGATTGACGTTTTGAAGCACTATGTTTATGCTTTTGAACAGGAAGATCTGCTTTGGAGACATAAAGGTAGAGTTCACCTTGCATATTTAATTGAACTTGCCTGTTCAGCAATTGAAAAACTCAAAATGCTAGAGAAACAATGGCCATCAATTCTTGAAGAACTGGTTCGAGATACTTTGGCAGACTACTCAGAATTGGATACATACATGAAGAAATGCATGCAAGAGTTGACCACTTGACAGGAAGAAGAATGTATTTGAGAACGCTGCCATGAGCCTCTAGTGAAATTACTGGAGCCAATGTTTCTTAGTGATCCTCCAAAAAGAGAGAAAAGACTTTCTAAGGGGCAGAAAGTTTCTCAGTCTTAAAGACTTTTGAATGTGAAGGACATAATAAAATACTTTCTGTGTAAGAAAGATAAAAGTACCATATTTGATTTTCAGCATAGTTATACAATGCTGCCAAAAATTGATATTTACTTATTATCTATTCTTCTTGGTTATCGAAACAAAATGCAATCTATTGTGCAAAAGTATTTTTACAGTGTGTCAGAAAAAATGTGTAACTTCATGCATGCGTAGTGTTTCTACCGAAAACAGTTTTATAAGATTGTAGAAAAAATGTATTTTTCAAAATCATCTGTCCATAAACAACTAGCATGTACTCAGCCATACCCAGGATTTTCTCAAAAATGTTTATTCCCCAAATCAACTCACCAGACTTCATGCTTGGAGAATTTACGAATTTTAATTTTTCAGGATAGTTTATTTGAATAAGCCCATAGAACATTTTCAAAAACAAATCCAAATGGTTTAACTTTTACATTTTCATATATGTGGTATAGAAAAGGTTTTGTAATGCTGCAGATTTTTCAGAAAAACTTGTTTTGTGGGTCTCTAACGCGAAAGATTTTTCTTTCTCAAAAATGAAGTAAATTACTTACTATAGGGAGTCAGTGAGGTAGTGTAGTAAAAATGAACATTTTGTGGGTCCTTAATATCGCAAAAAAAAATTTTTTCTCAAAATGTTGGTCACTTCATTTGTGAATGACACTAGCACCTAAATCATACAAACTAAATCATAGATCATAAAATCACCATTATGGATATTACCCTGTCAATCTGGTTCATGCAATGAAAAACTTTTTTCTTTAAACATTTTGTAAGGGAAGAGCACGATACACTGAATTCTACAATTGTACAAGTCATTTTCATTTGATAAAGTGTTTCTCAAGATATGGTTAAAATTTCAGCAGAATACAAGTTGTAATATTGTAATATTTCTACTTAACTGCTACAAATAGTACAAGAAAGTATGTGCTGTTGTAGCACCTTTGGTTTTATTTTGAATTTTATTTAATATGTCTATTTTTAAATTGAGTGAGTTTATAGATTTTCTTTCATTTCCCTTATTTTTAATGAAATTTGTTAATAGATAACTTTCTCGTATAATCGATAGAAACTAAATAAGAGTTTGGTACTTTATAAATGTTATTTTGAGAATCTATGACAATCATAGAAGGGTATAGTATGAAATGGTAAACAATGTTGATTTCATTTGACCAAGCAAATAAGGTACCTGGATGCAGTTGCATCTCTTGTGTTATTATTTGAATATTAAAGCAGGTCATGTATTTAAGATTAAAAGTGAATAGGGTTCTATTTGGAACTGTAATATGTTGTTCCATCAATCAATATGATTATGAAGTAAGACAAACTAAGTAGTAGTACTGGTAAACTAGCTTTATTAACATTAGTATTGTTATTGCTGTTCCATTGTGTGCTGAGTGCATTAAAAAAGTATTCTGGCACATGTAATTGACCATTCTAGATTCTGCATGAAGAACGCAATATCTTATAATAAAACTTATGAAGTGAAGAATAGGTAACTTTGTTTACATCATTAGCAATCAGGATCCACAATTTAAAATTACTGCAATTGCTGTAAAAGAAACAACATATTTTTCTACAAAATTATTGTTTGAACATAAACCCAGCAATAAAATTTGCCAAGGCTTTTTCATGTAAAAGGTAAAATTCATGTTTTGGAAGTTTGAAGGGGATCCTTTGGCAAAGTGTATTTTACACAGGAGATCAGACATCTTATTTTTTATTAAATGCTTATGTGAGTGTAAATGCTGAATGATATAATACACTTTATAGGCTTTACTTCACTATGAAACTCATAATTATCCTCAAATTTCAAGAAATGCTTTTTGAGATGCTAAATATGAACTTTTGCTTTTAAATTGTATACAGTCATCATAATTCTATATTTTGCACTTATGTGTTGAATTCCTAAACAAATAATTCATTTTATTCAATTGAGAAAGAAACTACATCAGAGAAGATAATAAAACAGAGCTGAATGTGTGAGTAGATTTTTTGTGTGTGAAGAAATAAAAACTTCCATTCTCCATAAATGTAATGAAATAACTTCCATTCTGTACAAAGAGAGAGAGAATGAAAGCTATTTCTCCATAAAGTGGGGTTATTCCATTAAAAAATTGTTGGCTTATGCATGACTGCATTTTGGCTTTGGACAATCAACAGGCAAATGTGTATTATTTGTACTACGTTTTGCTCTTTTACCCACTGATGTAAGATTTTGCCATTGTTTAGCATAACTCTTAGGAAAATCTGAATTGTATCAGTGATTATGAATTGTGTAAGCAGAATGTTTCAGTGTAATTGCATATTAATGAATTATTATTATTAATACTCAACATGTCAGAAGTAAACTTTCAATAATTAGATTTCATTATTAAGATTAGATACTCGTTTAGAGACAGTAGACCTGTTGTTTAACATGTTTGACTTACATAACGAGAGATAGTATTTTGATGGAGGTTGTAAATGTATTTTTTCGTAAGATTGTTTGTGTTAACAAGATAAAATATGTTTAAACAAAGATATGCCTTTGTAAATGGAAATTGATATTGTTGTTTGATATGTTGGTGCTATTTTTCTAAACAGCTACAAAATACTAGTAGTTATGTTGAAATACTAAATAATTTTATGCTTAAGAGCCTGTTGTTACAGCTAAAAAATCTATTAATGCAATAAATGTAAATTTTGAATTGAATATGTTTTTTAATTTCTTGGGACGAATGATATGTCTTTGATTTGAAGTATTACAGGTAGCCAGTTGTGAATACATATAATGAGATTCATGATAATATACTTTCTATTCTCAACCCCAGCATGAGGCTTGCAATAACCTCTGTCACATTGTCCGATAACTCCAGTCGCGGAAACATGGAAGTCAAGTCAAGCACTTCGCAAACCAAAGCACCCTTACCACCAATTTTCAATGCAGCATGGGAAGAAAAGTATCATTTCGCAGTTGGTGGCAGCTATACCACATGTTTAGTTTGTATTAACATGCTTAATCACATGAAGTTTAATTTGCAACGACATTACACGGTTAATCATGCTGCTGAATATGACAAGTACTCTAAAGAAGAACGTAAGGAAGTTTGTGGTGCTGTGAGAACATTCTCAAGAAGTACAAGAAGTACATTTTGGATGTAGTTTGGTGTTTCTATATTGTTTTAACAGTAAAATAACACAATATAAAAGAGGTTAATTTTATCTTAAAACTGTCCCTTTGGGAAAGAAGAACCTCTCATTCTTCTGAGAATTAGCTTCAATGTCAAACATTTACAAAACATCAAATTTTGGAGAGAGTGTAGATGTATTCAGAATATTGCGTTCGGAATTTGAAATCCGATTTAAGGATTTGTTTGATTTACAATTAGAATTTAAAATATTTTCTACAGCTTTTTCTCTTGATATACGCTTTTTTCCTTATCATTTTTAATTAGAAATAACTGATATGTAGTGTGACACTGAATTAAGAGAAACATTTCAAACAAAAAACTGAACTTTGAAAAACTTCATTTGAAGTAATTTGAAGATCTTTTACTCACAAATTTAATAATGTATACAAATCCATTGAAATTAACATATTAACGACATGAGAGATATTGAAAAAAATTACATTTGTGTAATTTTTGAAAAAAACACAAGAATACACCAAAATTAACTTCACGAAATACTCAACAGTGTCATCACCATTATCCATTGGAAAAGTTTGAAGAAAAAATTTGGAGCCATTTTGGAGAAAATAGTGTTTGAACATTTCTGAAAATGCGGAATTTTAGCTCATTTTAACATAAAACTGTTGAGTTTTCGAGAAACTTTATATGACATTAAAGCACATATACTCATAAATATAACAATGTGATGAAAATACTGCCTCTAATGTAAATACTGCCAACGTCAGAGACAAGTCAAAAAAATTACATTTTTGTAATTTTTAAAAAAACAAAAGAATAGAGCAATATTTTGTCATCATATAGGGTTCATTTGACACTAACTCTACCAAAAATGTAAAGAAAAAATTTGGAGCCGTTTTTGAGAAAATCTTGTTTATATATATATATATATATATATATATATATATATATATATATATATATATATATATATATATATATATATTGTTATAGAATAATGACTTGGGGAACATGTATGTAAACAATGGCCGCAGTGAGGTCATGTGATCTCGTGTTTCATTGAATCTTATTATCTCAAAACACGCCTGAAACAAGTGGAAACGCAGCCTTCTCTTTGAAACCCGCGCGTAAATCATCCTCTACAATGGTGGCCACAGTTCCCTTCAATTTATCCGGTGTCCTGATCTGTCCGTCCATGGCATTGTGGGGGCTTGGTCTGTACGAACAGATTTAACTCAAAGCCTACTGAATCTATCCTCATGAAATTTAAATACATGTCGGGTGATACTCATGGGACCAAGTTAGTTTCACTTTCTCGTATACGAGAGTAATATATGTAGTATAGAGAAAGTTATGTAATTCTGCACCAAAATTGACGGAAAAACCTCGGTCCGTCTGTGAACACAACTAGCGCGTTAAGGCTAAATGCACCGAAAAATACTTATAGGAAAAATCAATACATCGCAGCACTATCACACGGAATTTACTAGATCGGTAACGTCTGAACAAATTGTCCGAATTTCGATCTGTAAACGGCATTGGACTCCTTTTTAAAATAGAATTCACGCTACGATGCCGTTTTTTCAAACAATATTTCCAAAAAAAAAATTTAAAATGATTTCTCATAGTTCCGGGAAGAAATTAAAAAATGTGGGCTTATAGCGCGATGACGACGTGCTTCCTGAATCCAACGCCGTATCAATCATACAAATCGGATGAATAGGAGCGGCGTAAAGTGAAATTTCGAAAAAACTACCCCCCCCCCTTCCCGCTTCACGCTTGCGTCACCCGACCCTTTTGAAGACTCCCTCGACGCGGTCGAACGGCCAAACCCGGCGGCCTCAAGAGGAGGGCGACACGGGAGGAGGCCATGCTCTCAGGCAGGCAAGCCGGGCAGTCGGTTCGTCCTTTTTCGTCCCTTTCAATCTCAATATATTTTTCTCCACTTATCAAACTAGTGATGCTGTAACACAACCAAACGGTCTCATATCATCTGCAATAGTCGTATAAAACTATATATCTTGTTCACATATTTCCGTCTTCCTTCGAATACCATCAAAAAGTTATTTGAGGCACTACTCAAAATATCAATTCCGATTTGGAAACTGATTTCAAAAAGAAAATTGAACTAATTGTGTAGATATCACCAATATTCCATGTCCTAACATCTTATTTTACATACATTTTACTTCTAAGATCTTCCGTTATCATTCCACTACCAGAAAGAATGAGCCGAAATTACGCAAGAGCTCTTTTATCCTGCGACTCGATTTTTGATCTCAAAACGGCGTTTGTCTCCTTGATAGACTTCACCTGATGAATCTGTTTTCCCAAGTAAAATTTTAAAACTGTTTTCGTACTTTCGGACAAAATTGAAGAAGTGGTAAAATAGCGCGCAGGTGAGATGCATCCTGAATCCAACACTGTAACAAACATTAAAATCTAATATTAAGAATCGTGACATGTCCCAGCTTACTTAGTAAGTTATATTGATATAAAATGATTCTGTTATATTTGTATAAACTTGAAGATTGGAAAAAGTAATTCCCGGCGCGTCATTTTGATACAAACTACGTAAATGATAATGTAAAAGGATGTAGTGTAAATCATTGTATTGTGACATATGTATGTATTTTTTAATGCATTAAATTGTCATGAAAGCAATACAACTTTAACCCTTAGACAGGAACACCACACTAGAAGAGGAATATCCGTCTATGAGGGGGACAAATTATGTTTTGTTATAAAGTTCGGCAACTTTTACATTTCTACATTAAGATACCATTTTTCTAAACATCGTACACGCTTATCAGTAATATTTAATCGGGTAGCAATTCAATTTATAAGATTTATATGCTACTAGTAAAACGTAGCATACCAGTCACTGATAAACCTCATATTAGGGAATCAGAATGCAAACGTATTAAATCGGCGATCCTCATCTAGGTGTCGAGAATAGGGATGCAACATTGATGTTGATATTTTCAAAACATAGATTTTGTATAGACACATGAACATATTTCGTAAAAAAATGAAACATTTATAAAACCTGATGTTTATTATCGATGTGCTTGATGAGTTGTTGTGAATGAAAAGAACCGATAATCACAATTTTATAAAAAAGTTAAAATATGAAATAATATTGCATTATACCACTGTCAATACATGTGTTCGAATAAAGCGAACGGTGATTGTAACATCCTCATCCAGTAGACTATCTTCAGCCCAAGAAATGACCCCATTTTTCTGGCATTTCCTACGTATGTCCTACCGTACGCAGAGAGGCGGCCAACGCAAGCACTCTAGGTGTAAGGTCTCTCGCCCACCTTCCTGTACCCATTTGAGGAAGTTGTGACTCCATAAGATGACCCTGGGCGATAGTAAAAAGAATAACAGCGAAACTAAGCCTGAAAACTTTCTTTTGCCGTTTTGTCTAAATCGTAATTATAAATTAACAATCACGGCCACTGTCAAAACAAATTATCTTCCGTACGAACTTGATCGATGTTTCTAAACCAGGTTTTTTAAAGATGTTTTAATTTTGATATTTGCATTTGTATTACTAGAGCATCATTCCTTCGCTTGTCTTGCTATCCGAAACTGGGAGGGGACGCGCCGATAATTCAGCGAGTTCTTCCCTAATAATGGCAGAATGTACGCATGAAAGACTGAGGGTATCAAACACACTGTTCAGTGCGATGATGTCTATTTGTCGGCTCCAGTCCCGGTCAAGCAGCGGCTGTGAGCATCTCTCCTTTCATCTGCAGGTCCCAATTCTTCGCGGGTCTGAACGCGCAGAGAAATAGTACTAGAACATAGATCGCAAGCCATCCCTTGTTAGACCTATCTGGATATACACAGCAATAGGATGCTAGCAATTTGTTCATTGCTCACTCGAACTCGAACTGCCTTATTCCTTTTGTTTGTGATATTGTGTATTAGTTATTCAAGTGTGCCACTTACACCCTTTTCTTCCGCTTCATTCTATCATTCCAAGCATAATATCTTTTTCTAGAGATTTTGTTCGACTCATAGTATGTCAAAAATATTTTATTTTCCATTTTTTGGCTTTGGCTTTTAGAGAAAGTTCTGTTTTCTTTTCAAAATTTCGGCATTTATCTTTTTGCCCTCCCATTGTACGTAATATTTTCTTCCGTGTCCATACTTCAAAAGCATCTTCCTTTTTTCGGCCTATCTCAATGTTCAGCTTTTACACCCACACAACAGGATTAGAAATACCATTTTCTCGATTATTTGGATTTTGGTCTTACGCAAGGCTTGATTTCTGACGGAACACGACGGAACGGCGTTCCTGTATCTCGCTGATAATTATTACATTATGTTATAAATATATAATTATTTCTATTAAATTAATAAATCATTTTGAGCGCTTTCCGGGACCTAAAATTTTAGAAATCAATCACTTGATATGCCTGCATATTTTATGAATTTGTGTAATTTTCTTTCCGCTGCTTTTTCTAAAATTATTCCTCTCTTTAGTTTTTCTGTACAGTATCCAGAATTTGTTATTGTAATTCATAAGTATTTAACTTTGCCTGCCATGTATATCACTTCTCCGTTGATGTTCAGGCTTCCTTTTTTACCAGTTGACATAAATGTTGTTTTCTTTAAATGTAAGTTCATAGAATATTTAAATTTTATATTAATAATATATTTAGCTATCATTATTACATAATTTAGAATTAAGTATAAATAAAACATCTGCATAATTTTGATGACATAACATTTTTGCGTTTTCTCGAAAAGGAGTAAAGTGGACATGTCACGTTTTGAATGTTTGCTCCTCATTTCGCGCTCCTTTCTATCCAAGCCCAGCGCCGCCAGGGCACGCGCTCAAGTGTAGTCACCCTTCTGAGCTGGAAGCAGGGTCTCACCTCTGGCACACTGCTGTTCTGATAACGTGACTTTTCTGACCTCTGCAGACATCTCGCCGCGTTCTTCGGCGGGCTGCGTGCTACACTAGGGCAATTTGATATGCCCAAGCGTAGGAAGAGGGCGGTGAGCAGTTTTCAGTGGGCGAGAACATTGTGCAGTGACGAAGTGGAAATTATATTTACTATACAAGAATTAGTGGAATCATTCGCGTTTCGTTAATTATTAGTAACCGAGTGTTATATATGAACAAGATAATACTTCAAACAATAAATAACAATTATAAAAGTATATTAGTTTAATAAACATTTTGTGAGATATTATTAACTAAAATAACTTATTTAGTCGACATTTATGGATGGTAAGCTATTGTTTTTCATTGAAAATACAGGTATAATACCCTTATAACCTTTATGGACGTCCATACCGTTATAGACGTCCGATAGAGGTATTTTACCGGTATAAAAGAACATAGGTATTTGAAAAAGGTATGTAAAATACCGGTATTTTACCGGTATCTAATACCTTTTCGGTCCCTGCCTATTCCTCATTGCCAATTTACACTCCCTGGTCATATTTCGAATGACCCGGAACATTTCTTTAGGTCTCCTTTTGTTGTTATGTTCTTCCACTTCTTTGCATTTTTCTTTTTATTTATTTATTTAGCGTCAAAAACAGTTAAAAACTACGTATGACGTGCTATATTTCTTGAAGAAACTTTTCTTTATCTTGTCTTGGTCTACGCTGGAATACCCTGCTGAGTTCTCTGACTTTTATCCTTTGCTTTCTTAGCAGAGAAATATAATACTTGAAAAGAACGAAACATTAGGACTTTATTATTATTATAATTATAAAATAATAATAATATAATAATAATAATAATAATAATAATAATAATAATAATAATAATAATAATCACAATCACAATCACGCGAATGGAGAGGAATCGAAGGTAAAGTGTATATACTCGTACTATATAATCCTTCGAATCTTCACTTCGATGACTGAGTTTCCAAGATTTATAACAATTGTAAGACTCCATCTTTATATTTCACGGTGAAAATCTTGAAATATCTCTACAGGTCTGATTCAGTTTGCCCATTGTGAAACCATGGAGCAGGTTGTTACTGTGTGAGAACCTCTAGGCACCGGCGGGCGTTCTTTCAGCGCCCGCAGCGAAGGGCTAGGCTAAAGTGACCGTGGGGGAGGGGTTCCGGGATTTCCAAATCCGATATGGCACTGGGACAGTGGTTCTCGAATATCGTTGCGAATGCTCACTCCAAGAGAGTTCACTGCGGGAAGGGGGGAGGGGGGAAGGGGGAAGAGGGTCAGGTATTTTTTCCGAGGGTCAGGTATTATTTCACTTTACGCCGCTCCTATTCATCCGATTTGCATGATTGACACGGCGTTGGATTCAGGAAGCACGTCGTCATCGCGCTATAAGCCCACATTTTTTAATTTGTTCCCGAAACTATGAGAAATCATTTTAAATTTTTTTTGGAAATTTTTTTGAAAAAACGGCATCGTAGCGTGAATTCTATTTTAAAAAGGAGTCCAATGCCGTTTACAGATCGAAAATCGGACAATTTGTTCAGACGTTATCGGTCTAGTAAATTTTGCTTATTTTGGTGCTGCCACGTGGTGGCGACAAATGGAACTAGTGTCGGTACATTTAGCCTTAACTATGCGTACGATTTTGTCCAAACTGAATAAAACCTCAAAGCTCTGCGATTTTGAAAAACCATTGATTAATTTTTGGGGGTACTTTACAAGCAGCTGCTGTGACGTGTTCAAAATTTTCTCATAAATGGCTCCAAATTTTTTCTTCATTTCTTGTAAGAATAGAGTAAAAGCGCTCATAAATGTGGTATAGATCCGATTTTCACTGTTAACTGTATTTTCGAAAATAGCAAAAGTTTTTTTTTCGGCGTCTTCCTACAACTACGAAATTGAAGATGGAGATTTTTCTTTCGAATAAAATTTGTTTCCCAAACTTAGTTCTTTCAATAATGTCATGTAGTTTTTTTGAAACTTTTAGTGATTTCGCGTAATACAGCGTGAAATATGTGCAATTTTACAAAATTACAAAAACAAGATATTCTCGAAAATGGTTCCAATTTTTTTCTTTAAACTTGTGGTAGGGATAGTGCTATATGTACGCTATGAGTTGACATAAACTCCATATTGCTCTTTTGTTTAAAAAAAAGTCATTTTATTGATTAGCCTCTTTGGTCGTTTATAGCTACATTAACGGCAATTTCTTCATACTATTGCATTTACGAGTACATGTACTTTAAATGATGTTATAGAAAGTTTCTCTAACACACACGTTTTCTGTGAAAACGAGCTGAAAATTCCGCATTTTCACAAACGCTCAAACGCCATTTCCTCAAAAACCGCTCCAAATTTTTTTCTTCAAACTTTTCGTACGGACAGTGTTTTGTACTGTTTATGTTGACATGAATTTAGTTTTGCTGTCTGCTGTTAACAAGAGGGTGGGGTAAGACCGAAAAGCTAGCCCTCACCAAGGAATTAAGAAAACTTTACTACGAAAGAGTCCGTGCCATTCTGTAGCACAACTAGTTTGCTTGATCTTGCTTTCCACGACGACTTTTTCTTGCTGTCCACAACGAATAGTTTGCTTTATCTTGCTTTCCACTACGAGTCGGAAGATAAGATTATTTTTGTTGTCCGCCTCCCGCTCTGTCCTGCTCATGCCCGTAAAATAAGTCATAATAGTAACTGTAGTAAGAGCAACTGCAGTAAAAATAATAACGATAACGTTATAACTCAAATTCCAGTGGAAATATTTTTGGCAAATTTTACATTCAGATTCATCACCCCAAAACCATAAAGGAGCAAAAAACCAAAACTACAGTACAATTTGTTGTACGTAATGACTGGACTACTAAATATGTGCAAAAATTGTACATTGATTCCTCGGAAGATTCAGATCTCTGAAGTTTGGGAAGAATGTTGTTATGAGTAATGGACAGAAAAGTCCGGTAAAATTTGCAAGTCTCTTCAACCAACACTTTTTGAATATTGCGGTTGATCTCACTAAATGACTAAAACCACAAAATTCAACATCAAACTTTTCCAAAAAATATCGACACGTTTGTTTCCAAAACTTCTGACAGTGCAATCTTCCAAGTAGTACGTAATCTAAAAAATAAATATTCGGCTTTTTTTAGATGAATTGCAACATTGTTTATGAAAAACTTGTGCACCTGCCTTTATAGGGGTGGGGTGCCTGGCACCCCAGCCTTCGACGCGGCGTCACCCGGACAGCCCAGATCACAACTCACATATTCAATGCACATTCAATATCCTTACAGGAATATTTCCGGATATTTTCAAAACTGCAAAAATTGAGCCACTTTATAAAAATGTAAAAATAAAATTCACAATAATCTGCCAAATTATTTTTGGTAGTTTTCTCAAAAATAGTAGAGTTCCATTTCTAAATGCAAAATAGAAACTCTTCTCAGGAAAAACGAGTTTCATACTCTTAACATGGATCTAGAAAAACAAAATCTACGGAAACTGCCATTTTTCGTGAAATTGTTAGTTCATTAGTGAGTCAAAATGTAGCTTCAATTGGAATATTTTTAGATCTCTCGAGAACTGATAACACTGACCATAACCTTTCGCTTTCAAAATCTCCTTAAAATGAAATTCATATTAGAATAAAATTGCATGCGCAAAGTTGAAAGACGAACGTTCAACAGAACGCACGTGCGCTTCCCTGTCCACACGGTGCAACACTGTACGGTGCTTCAGATCTGTTCTGTACAACGGATCCAGCCATTTGCGCGGCAATTTCGGCAGCTTATTTTATAAATAGTCGAAAGAAGAAAAAAAGAGAGAGGCGCATGTGGATAAGAGAATACTTTAAGCTAGGAAAACACTATTAAACGTGATTGCTTTTAAGGCTATTATACTTGGATGAAAACTATTGCATTAAATTGTCTCAGGAATTATAACTTAAATTTCGAAAATGGACTTTACCGTAAAAATAAACAAAAAATTAGAGAGAACTAAGTATATTTCTGTGATTGCAACACACCACACTAGAAATGGAAATAATCAAGTGTTAATTTTTACTAGTTTCAACGATGTAGTGAAATAAATATATATTGAAAATTGATATTACCTTAAATTGGGTACAATTTAATTACAATCACCTTACAGGATTAGGCAAAATACTTTAAATTTAGTATGTAAATACTTAGCAAAAATACTTTGCAAATAAGTATTTAAATACAAACTCAAAATACATTAGGTTTTAATTTGCTATTAATAATAATTTATTGAGTCACATATACAATTACAATCGTGTATGATGAGTCAAATATGATGTATATGGAGGGAGTACAATTGCACACATCTTCTTGATGCGCAGAGAAGTTACATTTATTGTCCAGAAGCAAAACAAGGGGCCATCTCTCAGCATTTGCTCAATGGACCAGGGAAATGACAAAAAAAAAAGTGGTTGAGATGGTCATTAGCCTAGGGATTATACTACAATATTTATTAAAGATAGATTAAGATATTATATAGAAAGATATTATTTAGTAGCAAAATAGTTTAGCATAATTTAATTTAAAATAATTTAACATTTCAAGATTTGTATTGTTTCATTTCTAAAATAACATTTACTTGATCTAGTGACTTTACTGCTACTACTTATATTAATAATAATAATAATATTAATAGCAATAACAATAATAACAGTACATGATATCAATTAAGGAAACAATTACTTATAATTTAACAGTATTAGTATATTCCATGTTTAAATCTTGAAATGGTGAGGAGGAGACAGGTTTTGGCCAAGTTTTATCTATTTCTACACCTAGTCCAACTGCAGCACCTGAAATCACATTGCACATATTAGTTATTGAGGTTTTCCTGAATACTATAAAAAGGTTTTTGCCCAAGGAAGTGTTTGAGTTTATTCTTGAAGTTGTGTATCCTGTTACATTTCTCAGGTGTATTGGTAATTTGTTGTAGAATTGTATACCTGAAGAGAATGTACCCTTTTGGTATAATGTGCTTGTGCACTTGCAGGTTACATGCTTGCCTTGTGTTGTATGAGTGTGTTCTTGTGTGTTCCTTGAGTTAAATTTGTAATGTGTGTCATTGTTTATAAGATTTTTCTTTACAAACATGATAACTTCGTAAATGAGTATACAATGCAGTGGAAGTAGTATGTTAAGTTGTTTGAATTGAGGTCTGCAGGACTCTGTTCTTTTTATATTTTTTATTGTTCAAATGATTCTCTTTTGTATTTGAATGTTTGCTTAGCCTCTGGGGCTTGGCCCCAGATTATTATTCCATATTTGAGAATGGAGTGCACATTTGCCAAGTACACTGTTCGAACTGTTTCAATGGTGCTGTTTCTTATTGTTATTCTATTGCTAAATAACAATGTATTTAAAATACTCAAAATACAGTAATGTAATGAACCGTCCTCCTCATATCTATAAAACAACTATAATCGCCCCTCGTTAGGCGCACCAAAATATGTAATGAACCACTACCTGCTCTAGATCAACTATAATCTTTATAATCGCCCGGCGTTAAAACGCCAAAATAATAACCAAAACCCGCTCTTATCAATTGCCCTGGTTATACTCAGCTTCCACCTCCAAGGTTGCCCGTCGACTAGCTGCCCCCCCCAGAACTTCCGATATTTTCTTACTTACACATAAAATCTGGGTGTGAGGTTGTGGCTGACCTGTACAGGATCTAACAACTATTCGGGCACGTGGGCGTAGGTCATTAACTAGCTACATGTAACAATTAAACTACGTTCGTTTAATTTAATGTCGAACCAAGTGATGTTCGCCATTTATTTTCTGTAATTCCTGTGCTAGTCGTTATTTCAGTTGAAACATATATATATATATATATATATATATATATATATATATATATATATATATATATATATATATATATATATATTGTGACATACCGATATGTCACATGAATATAAACTAACATTTATTTGAAGACAATATGGTGGAATATGCATTAAGAAGTTTAGACGATCGAAAGGTCAGCTACACCAAAATATAACGAACGCATGGATTGGCTGGGTGAGAGAATGACGGTCAAATGTTATGAAAAAAAGAGGAGTTTAATCAGCACCCTCTCCACTAAGGCCTCGGCGCTCTGTCGTGACGTCACCTCTAGAAGGCAAGCGCTGTTTTACCTAAGAGAACACGCAAGGTCATACGCCGAACGGCCTACAAATCGTGCCTGGTTTTTAAATTTACTATTCCCAATATTAATAATTACCGTAGTTATAAAAGTAAATATTGAAGTTATAATAATACTCATGAAAAAATTTAGAATTTATTAATGATATTAAAGAAATAAACAAATGTCTACATTCTTACATCACTAGACATGATGGCCATGTTTCCACTCATTCCCTATTTACAAGCCATGGATATCTTATTAAATAAAATTCAAGAATTAAATAAATTCCAAAATTAGAAATGCTGATTACTTCTAGACATAGTTTAAATTATATAACATTTAAATTTAATAATAAAATATATGAAGTTGATTGCACACCAATAGAAGGTTCACTAGTCAACTTTTTTCATGAGATTGTTTTTTAATTTGATATACAGAAAATTCAATGAACAAAGCATTACTGTAAATAAAATGTGAAAAATATCTTCCCTACTGTAATTATTATTATTATACATTTCTGGCATTACAAATATGAGTAAATATTGTTTTGTCAATAATATAAAATTAAATATACAATATACCTTCCAACAAAAACCATTTAATTAACACAAAAGATAAAATTGGAAGAATGGAACTAGAAAATGTCGTTTGTGGCTTTGAATTCATACAGATTGTCCTTAGACCTATTTAGGACAAACTGGAAGAAAATTAAAATTATAAGTTAATAAACATGCAAAACAAAATTTTAATCATCCAAATAGGAAAAATTCATTGACAAAAATATTTAATTATAATCACAAAATTGATTTCAAACTAAAATATTCTCACAAAGTAAGAGAAACACTGAAATAAAATTAAATAAATTTATGAACTCATTAAAGTATTAGTTAACAATATTTATAAGATCTTTTGTATGAAATCAAATATTTTCTTTCATCCTGCTCCTTTGTACAACCACGATTGTTATATTGAATAAAATAAGGCAACAATATTAAAGCTCACATTTTTAAAGTCCTTTTTATAAATACATGTATATGTAACATATTTAATTCATTATTTGAATCCTTTAGTCTGGTGAGAACAAAATACATTAAAAAACATTGCTAATAAAGTTTGAAAAATGTAAATGCAGTGAAAATATTTAATTTTCTTTCTCTAAATTCAAAGTACTATAAAGCATCTTGATTTTATTTATTTAAGATTAGTCGCAAGGCTAGTATTAAAATTTAAGTAGACTATTCGTTAAGTTTGCTTGATACAACTTAATAGAGGGAAGAATTCAGATGTCAAGCAGGAACAGGAAATTTGAAAAGGAAAAAAAAGAGCATTTTTATCAAAAGTTTTAATAAAAATATTACTTACCACACAACATGTGGTTAAATTCATTACATTTTGAGGCAATTAACATATTTTATTATATATACACACTGTACTAGATACATACACATAAACACTATTTTGTAAATAGAAATTTATTGCAGGAAACATTGTCTAAAACTATAACATTCTACTTAGTAATCATATTCAACAGATGACTGCATTAACGTGGCCTAGTAAGAGGCACAGACAATTTCTTGCCTGTCTTCTCGTCGTAGCATTCAGCGACCTTTATTATATCGCCTTCTGTGAAGTGCAGTTCACACACCTGTAAATAAAACAAGCAGAGAGTAGGGTCAGTATATCTATACATAAATTCTTGGATCAGGATTACTTCTGTTAGTTTCTTAATATGCTTCACATATGCTATGAACAATAAAGATGTTTGTTAAGAAGTTACTCTAGTGTATGAAGATCTCTCTTTATTCACTTGTCCATATTAATATGGACATCTTACATTAGCCATCTACATTTCATTACCTATGAAACTAACATTCTAAATTTATAAGTCGCGAGAGTAAAAATATTTCAGTTCTTTACTATAGAGCTACTCGCACGACAGAACTATTTTCATTTGAGGAAATATTAAATGCACAAAAAAAGTATCATGTGAGTATTAAGAAAGTTTATAAATTCATATTTATTGACTACAATTTTAGTCATTTCTAAAATACACGAATCGGTTTCTCACTTCGCAACACTAATTCCTGTAACAAACCATACACTTAACCTCACTTTTAGTAGTTGAGAAAAATGGGTATAAAACGTGCATCTATCATAAATATAACGAAAAAAGAAATATTTGGATGTACATAATAATTCTATAATATGTTTAATAACACTAAAAGATGCTTACCTTTGTATATTTGGAAGGTGTGAAATCACGTGGCACAGCGCTGAGCCATTTCCTTCTCAATTCTGCATTCTTAATTTCACACGGGAGCGAAAACACTTGCACTTTCGGTCCCGTTGGATAATTTCCCTTACAATTTGGAACACAACACGAAAAAAACATTTTCGAAACTCTGTTTCACACAAAAACACGGCTTCGCGAACCTAAGCGCAACGAAACTAACGAACACCACGATACTGAGAGGGAGAATCAGTTTCGCAAGAATACCCGAAGCCCCTTACAGAAAATTTTCAATATACCTACTAGTTGTGACGTAGTCAGTCCGGAAATGACGTAGCGCCGAGGCCTGTGTGGAGAGGGTGTTGGTTTAATAGGAAGCTTCGCGGATGAATCAAGCAGGAAGACTTGATTCTGACCGGCATCGCGTGTCTGAACGGATCGTAGGTTGTGAGTGGGAGCGAGTGGAGTGCAGATAGTCAGAGTCGGGTTTTCAGATCGTGAAAGTTTTAAGGACAGTAAATATATTGCAGATATTGCATGTGGAAGTAATATTGATGCATAAATTGGAACTTTGTCGGGAGCGGTGATCGAGTTATAGATTTCGGGACTATGTCATAGGACGTAATCGGGACTGATAATTTTGATAGTTTGACCAGTTTGGATAGGAGCAGAAGAGGATTTCTTGGGACTTTGGACTACGGCAAGCTCGCAAGATATTTCTACTGAGAAGTCTACGAGGGACATCAATGAAGAATAGATAAGTTAACCGCGGTATAAAACTGTAAAATTCAAAGATAACTTGATCAAAGGCCTAACATCAAAATCATTTATTAAATTAACTAAATTGTTTGCTAAAAGGTAACAATAAACTTTGTTAAATTTTGTTCTTTAGAAAAGAAAGTGATCTTTCATTTAGTAAATCCAAACAGTAATGAACTAGGAATTAGAATCATTCTATTTCAGATTCCCAGCAGCGCTGTATAGTCTGCGGATCCTATAATCCCTTATAAAGGTAATAAGGATTATAATATATCGTGACCCATTGACCCAGCAAGCCGGACGCTAAGATCTTTGCAAGATATTAAAGTAGAGAGAAAATTTTGTATATCTCAAAATGGCGCGCCAACGTGATGCATAATTTGTTATAATTTATAACAATTGGTGACACGGATAAAATTAGTCTTATAAATTATAATAAAGTGATCCAAAGGGAATCTGAAATTTATGGATTGACATTTAATTTTTGAAATTAATTGTTATAAGAAAGACAATAAGATCAGATTTTTGTGTGGATGCTAGGAAACTCATTAGCAAGACCATCGCTCGTCATGAAAAACCGCCGAAATTAGATGAAATGATGTGGAAGGTAAAAGGAGCTCGGATATTCACGGGACTGGATTTTACTGCGTCGTACTGGCAAATTGGACTACACCCAGAATCGCAAAAATTTGTCAGTTTTTCATTTGAAGGCAATACGTATAGTTTTCAGAGGATGGCCTTTGGATTAAAGAATAGTGGCGCAGCTTTAATCAGTTATTTGGACGATGTAATACCGGATGAGCTAAAGGAAACTACTCTCATGTACGTCGACGATATTGTGTTATTCTCTACCAATATGTTTGAACATTTAAAGAAGTTGAAAAAACTATTCGAAATCTTTCGGAAGTATAATTTAAAATTAAATATTGGAAAATGCCAATTCGGGAGGAGGAATATAAAATTTATGGGGCACGTCATATCGGATCAAGGAATGTCGATGCAAGATAAAAAGAAAGAATTGATTAAGAATTTTCCGCGACCTCGGAATGTAAGGGAAGTTAGAAGATTGATTGGGGTGTGCAATTATTATTCCCGGTTTTGCAAAGGTTATTCAGAAATAATACACCCAATAATAGAATTGCTAAAGAAAGGGAGGAAATGGGCGTGGGATGCAAAATGTCAAGAGGCGTTTAAAAAATTAAAAGAACTATTTGAGAAGACATTTTTGATCAGTTATCCAGATTTCGACAAAAGAATGTATCTACAAGTGGATAGTAGTGGATTTGCCATGGGAGCTGTGTTGTTCCAATACGACGAAAAGAATAAGCAGAGAATAATCGCCCTAGAAAGTCGTGTTTTGACCCTCGGCGAACGACTTTTTACTACCAGTGAACGGGAAGCTTTAGGAATTGTGTGGGCTACGCAGAAATTACGGGCTATATTAATTGGACGACCATTTACCGTCATTACGGACCACAAGGCCCTAATTTTCTTAATGAGAAGTCATTTGAATAACGATAGATTGTTGAGATGGTCACTATGGCTTCAACAATTTGATTTTAACATCAAATATTGTGAAGGCCGTGATAACGTTTTGCCCGATTATTTATCGAGAATCAGGATAAAGGAAAAGGAAGGTAGTGTGGAACCCGATATTAATGCTATCCAGTTAATGGAAATACGACCGAAATGGACGAAGGAGGAATTAGCGAAAATTCAAAGAGAGGATCCTGTGGGGAGGCAAATAATTGAGCATTTTCGGCGGAGGATAACGACCGACGGCAGGATGATCCGAAATTTTCAATGTGGAAGATGTACGAGGGGGTATTATTACATCGGATTAGGAAACGAGGGACGCAGTATCAAATTTGGATACCAGAAGCGCATAGGCGAGAACTGATTCTATCTACGCATCAACATTTCGGCCACTTTTGATGTAACAAAATCGAAGTAATACTAAGATCAAAATGCTATTGGAAAGGCATGGGGCGACAAATCCGTAAGCAAATCAGTAAGTGTGACGTCTGTCAGAAAACCAAACAGCCCAATAAAAGGTATGAGGGGAGCAGCAAAGCGATAATACCTACGTCAACTAGGGAAATATACGCTGTGGATCTTTATGGACCAATGCCGAAATCCAAATTTGGGAATCAATATTTGTTAGTAATAATGGATGTTTTTTCTAAAATCACAAAATTATACCCCATTAGAAAGGCGAATGCACAGAGTTGCATTACGCAATGCCACAAATTTTTTGAAGAATTCGGTATACCTAAAAAAATTATTAGTGATCTGGGGACGCAATTTACTAGTGGAAAATGGGAACAAGACATGGGAAGAATTGGTATCCAAATATGTTACACGACGGTACGGAATCCCCAAGCTAACCCCAGCGAAAGAATTATGAAGGAGATTTCGCGTTTATTTAGAGTCTACATTTCGGAAAGCCATAACCGATGGATGGAGGCCGTTCCAGTATTGAACTACGTTTTGAATAATGTTCCGCATGGGAGCACGCGAAGCACGCCTATAGAGGTCCACATGGGTAGGAAAGAAAAAAATGATCCGTTTCGAAGGATTAGGATACCACCAGAAATAAGTGGGATCCCAGATGATGTGAGAGATACGCGAATAATTTATGACAATTTGAGGGAGGCAGCAGCCAAAAGAAAGCTAAAACAGAAGCAATGCTTTCGAGGCGAGTATAAGGAGGGTGATGAAGTGTTAATTAGAGTACCTCAAGTGTCGTCAGCGGATAAGAAGCTATTTTATAAATTTTTCCCGTTGTATAAAGGACCGTACCGAATTTGTAAAGTATTAAGCAAGAATGCCGCGATTTTGAATGATGAAAACGGACGACAAATGGGAACATATAACTACAGGAACATGAAGCCGTATATGAGGGACGACACGCATGATTAAATATTCTGGTCATGACAGATTTGTAAATAGTTGTAAATATTAGGAGTAATAGTTTTTCATTCACACCCGAATGCGCATTCTGCCTGTATATCTATTGAATCTATTTTACGTTAAGACAGAAATTGATCTTGTACAGAAGCTAATTTTAATCTTTCTTCTCCTTCAAAATGTGAATTTCATAACAAAAAAAACAAAGTTTCATAACTTCCCTTTTGCAGAAAACGCTGTAATCCGCAGCAAACCATTGTTGCGCGCCGTCCTCGATGTATATTACACAGCATCCTCCAAATCCATCCTCCCGCAGCATTTCTCCATCCCCACACATTACCAAAATTTTCTTGAGCTCGCTAATATCTTCTTAGCATGTCCTTTCATTCCCCTATCATCCTATTTCCATTACGCAACTAATAACGCGATTATCTGTCTATCGCGTGCTACATTTCCTCCAAAATGTCCTATTATTGAATATACTGCGACACAAAATATTTCCGCATTACGCATTGTTATTACGAACATCATTGCCTAAACTCACTATATCCATTCATGTTCACCGTGTTTCTCGCACAATTGCATACTAAAATTTTATCTTTTTTCGGAGCGTTCTTCCCCACGTCTGACTTCGAGCTTGCTACGCATCATCTTTTTTGTCATTGTTGCGTTGTGTCTTCAACTATTTTTTCTGGAACATTTACCGATCGCTTACGTGTCTTTACCAAAAATATCATACCATTTTACTTAATTCTGTCCTTTCCAGGATATTTCTCTTTATTACTACTTTTAATTATCAATTTATATCTTATTACTATTTCTTATACGATCTCATGTTTATTAACGCCAAAATTGCTTTATTTCCGTCGCTCGCGACGCATCATTGTTCTCTCGTAAAAATTCCAAAGATACAATTTCAATTGGCATCTCTACTGCAGCTCCTCGATATTTTTCAGAGTTGCGAGTAATGTCATAATTTTCCGCGTGATTTTCTTTGTTAATCCCGAAAGTTTCATTTCAATCACTTTACGCGTTCTCTTAATTTTTAGGAAAAACCGCTTCTTTACATTACCTTTCTTATGATAACAATGGCTGTAAAAATCTCTAGTTATATTGTCTAAAGTGTACTTTCAAAATCACTCATATCTTTTAAACCCCTGATGCGATTCGCTTCGAATAACTTTTGAAATGTTCCTCTAAATGAATGCTATTGATTTGTACTGTCCAAATCGGGATTTTGTCGCGTCTTCTTTAATTTATAAAAAAATTATTAGTGCGCGACACCGCTTTCTTCTGTTTTTCCATCTCCTACTCATGCCATTCCTTGTTATGTTTGTTCTTTGCATCTAAATTGTTCGTGGGGATCTTAGATTGTTACAGTAAATACAATAATTTTGCATTAAAACTTTTTTATTGCAGCATAGCATTATTGCTTTTTTATTGCATTAGTAATTGCCAATTACAATCAATTACTAATTGACAGTCATAAATTTCTGAACAATTACTAAAAACTTTCAAGTGTAAAACACTTTCACTTACATATTCACAAAACACTCAAATATAAAATAATATAAAAAATATGGCTTACTCAAATAAACGGAATTTCCTTTTTGAATGGCCAGTTTTTCAAACAAATCATCAGACGATAAACCTCTAGTTGGCGACCATAAAACCCGTAAAGGAAAACAATTGTTGAACTGGCTCTGATAAACATGAAAGTTTATCAGAGCCAGAGGTTATAAAGTTTTAAGGGATAGACTTCTTTTTATTGTCGGATAATTGTCCAGCATTTTCAATGATTTAGATAGAAGAGAATTCAAGTTCTGGTGCTGAAAGGAGCTTTTATTTTTGTTTCAGTGAGGTCCATTCACTAACAGGATCAAACAAAAAGAAACTATCTTCTTCATGTATTTAAAGTATTTCTGTTTTTTTTTTAAATACACCTATTTTATGTATTTAAATACATCTCTAAAATGCATGTCCAAAAAAACTCAGAAATTCAGGCTTTCAAATACAAAATATTGTAACGAATATTGCGTCACCGGCCGCCACCCCCACGAACTACCTGCACGCGCGGATTGCGTCAGCTGCTGGTGCCACAACGAGCTGTCTGTGAGCGCGGGTTGCGTCATCTCCCTGCACTAGATTTTTCCAGAACGTCCGGAAGGGTCTCGACGACACCCGCCGAGTATAAATACGCGGCGGCCAGCGACCGCGAGTCAGTCTTAAGTCCGCAGTGGAAGCTGAACTGTGAAGTGTGTGAATCGCGGTACAGTGATTGTGCTCAGTGACGTGAACCGTGGTCAGTGCATCGAACTGTGATTAGTGCAGTGGACTGTGACCAGTGCATCGGACGGTGGCCAGTGCATCGAACAGTGATCAGTGCAGTGAACTGTGGACAGTGTTCAGAACAGTGTAGTGGAAATAAATAATCAAGAGAAGTGTTGTGTAAATAAATAATCAGGTGTCTACAGCGGTTGAGTTAAGAAATAAAATAAACGTTTTTTTTTTGTTAAAATAATACAAGACTTTTTATTCACCACCTAGAAACGTAACAATATATTTAAAATACGTATTTCAAATACAAGTATTTAAGTAATATATAAAAACAGAATATTTTTTACGAAATTCGCAATTAAACAGACGGACACCGCACAATATCTCGGAAGACCACTCAAAGAGCACGTACGGCTCGGTATTCCTGATGACTTCGCTATGAAATACACATTCTTTGGAAGAAGCGCACGAGAAAGACGCACGAGATTCCCGTCAGCTGTGGGAATGCTTGCGCTATTGCATGCGTCTATCGTTTTGACGAAAGACGCATGCCCGAAACGCATGCGCTACGTGCGCTAGACAATTTTGCGTCTAGCACGCGCAAAATTGAACGAAAAGACTCATCGTGTGGACGCACCTTTACTTCTCTTAAAAACTTGTGCTAGCCGATTGTTATATCTTCACATGTCAAGGTACTTCCTGAGGTCGCGCCTGCGCAATAATATCCGCACGGTCCGGAGTGTGCTCCAACCGCCCGTAAGCCACCATGTTCCCCCTCTTTCCCCTCCAACCCCGCGGGAGCCAAAGACTCCATCGGCTAGTTCGCATTTGCCGAGTGTGCTCCATCTGGCTGTCACGAAGGGCATTGGCGGCGGACTGTCAATTGCAGCTTCTGAACGGTGCGTGTTTTGAAATACCATGGTTCGGAAACGCTCTGAGAGGACTTGTATTCCCCTCATGTTAAGAAATGTTTAAGAAACATTGCACCGCAGTTATTTGGATGTGCACATGCTAACGTACGAATACCCACGAGCCGCCACTGCCACATTCACAAATTTCACTGCTAACAATTTGATGTCTATACAAACTGTTGTTAAGAGACGTATGGTTGCTTCTAATGCGATTAATAGTAACAACGGCTTTTCGTGGAATATTAAACATCTTTCCTTGAATACGTTTCTTGCCCCGGCTGCGCTTTGTGTTTCGTTACGTATCTACCTTGGTTTACGCCGGCTTGTATCTGCCAATTTTATTTTTATTTATTTTACATAAAAAAAGTTCAAACTGTGTATGGCATGCTATGGGGTTCTCCCTTGAAACGTGAATTCTATGCACGTTTTCAAAATTCTGTGATCCCTACACTAAGTCATATACTACTTGAATTTTGAATTAATTAAAAAAAACGTTCCAATGTAATAAATTCTATTTTCAAGGATAAATAAGCAATAAATTTTGGGTTCTTATCCATGCCTTTAGTCCGCTGATTGCTACCCAGTACCCTCGTGTGCACATCGAATTCTGGTGCTGCTCATGTTGTATCATGGCCGCTAAATGTGGTCCATACTGTGCTGCACTGAGGTGTAGCAAGTTTTTAATAGTAAATTTCTTAATAGTAATGTAAAATATTATTTAGTCTCTAGGATTCAAATATTAAGATGTATGTTTCACTAACTTCATTCAGTTTTTTCGCAGGTCAGATTCATTTTGAGTACTGAGTACATAATCAATGCAATGTTTAATGTTTGTCACTTGGGGAAAATTTTCTTGTAGTATAAGAATTAATTTTCATTACAAAATATCAGTTTTATGATCATTTAAAAAAATTAACTTTAACTTGTGTTTATCACAATTGTTGAGATATACATTAATATTTTAAGCTTGCGGAAAGCTCATTTTCCTTCACAGTTTTATTTATTTTTTATTTATTTAGTCAAAAACAGTCAAAAACTGTATGTGACGTATGGGGGAGAAAATCATCTGCGCACGCTTTCTTGAGTTTCAGAATCACTTCCCAATAATTTAACTATTAATAATTAATAATAATAACAAATTTTAAAAAAGCGAGAGATTAACATTTCAAAAACTAGATATTTTCGTAGCCAAATTATAGAAAACTTATTTTTAACGGTAAAGGAACGAAGAGATTTGATTTTTCTGTATTGTTAACAAAATAGAAACTCACTCTAAGCTCTACTACCACTACAAGCAAAGGGAAAGTTCAACAAAACGTGCGCATAGTGAAGCTACATTTACGTCCAGAAGCAAATCAAGGAGCCATCTCAGCATTTGCTCAATGGATAAGGGAAACTGGACAAAAACCTTATCGAGATGGGGTTCAATTATTTTAAGGTATTAAGATAGTGTGTGTGTGGTGCTTCATAAGAAACATTTGCTGTGAGTTCATCTGAAATCATGATGACAAGGGACAAAGGTTACTATATAGTGAATGTGGTGCTTAATTAAAAACTTTTGCTACATATATATATATATATATATATATATGTAGACCCGATATATATATATCGGGTCTAGTTTCCCTGATCCATTGATATATATATTATATCAATGGATCAGGGAAACTAGACCCGATCGAGATGGGGGTCATTGACCCGGAAGCTAAAGTACATTACTTGTTACAGGCATTTAAGTCTTTTTTTTAATTATAAAAACATGTGGTGAATTGTATATGCACTATATATTAATTAGTTAAATTAATAACTTAATTAAAAACTGTGGTCACTTGGAGCTGAGGAGTAATGTTGTGGTCCATTCAATGTGTAAAAGAGGTGAAAATTTTGTTAAGTTTAAATCTGCAGCATGTTATATGCTCAGTGTATTGATGCTTGACTAAAAACATTTGTGATAAGAAGCTTTAACTTGTGGTCACTTGCAATGGAGGAGTAATGTTGCGGTCCATTCATTGTCCAAGAGGAGAAAATTTTTTAAAGTGTAAATCTGCAGCCTGATATATGCTCAGCGTATTGATGCTTGACTGGAAACATTTGTGATAAAAATGTAAGCTTTAACTTGTGGTCACTTGGAACAGAGGTGTAATGTTGCGGTATATTCAATGTATCGGAAAGTAAAAATTGTATTAATGTGCAACTTAAGTTTCTGCATGGCTGTTATGAGTTTTCTGTATTTGAGTAGTGTCACAACTGGTAAAGGGTTTAGTGGTTTTAGTTCGGTGCGAGTCCCACTCTACACAGGAGTTCACTCCCTCCTGGGCGTCTATTATGATTTCCACAGTTCCCTCGAAAAACTAATAAAAAATCCTTTTAAGTAATTTCTTTTTTCGGTAATTTATCTAGGAGTGAGAGCATATTCTTGAGAGTGAACTTCCAAATATTACTCCTAACCAGTGAGTCGCCTTGCAGTGGCTGTGTTGTACCTGGAAATTTGAGTTTGTTTTTAATGTGTTTTTTAACAGTGTGATTGTAATTGTGTATTATATAGAGAATGTGTATTGAATTGTATGATAGAAGTTTTAAATATATAACGAATTTTATTAATAACTTTTTTTCTTTTGTCGTAATCCAGGCCCAGGACAATTAAATGTGGAATAGACTGATAATAAAAGTTTCTTTGGTTATCTACATACAAATTTTAATGGATTCTTTTAGTTATTTTTTTGACTTCGTTTTCTTATGCAAAACGTTTTTAAAGATTGTAAATCATAAAAACTAATTAGTTAAATTTCATTTTTAACAATCTGCATTACCATTAATATTCTTTCAAATATCTCCGGCTCCTTTTAGTAATTCGTATTTGGCGGGTATCTCTGAAATTCGAATTCGGCGGGTTTTTGCACGAAGCGAGCCACCGAGAGCGCTACCATCGCACGACAGTGAAGCGCTCTGGAGGTATTAGCAAGAACGTTGAAGCTGGACATCTTGTGTTAATCGATCGTGCAACGTAAGCGCGAGCCGCCACTCAGCGCCCTCTGGAATATTCTAGAGGGCGCTGTGCCACTGTTTCTGAGAGGTGAACAACAGCGCTTTCTGGCGGTAGGACCAAGAACTCGATGTACAGTAAGAGCACAACTATTAGGCTCGCAACAGACTATATCAAGAAATGCGTTGTCAGAAATGTAGAAAGAGGCCGACGAGGCTGCGTCCACACACTAAAAATAGGTTATTCCATGTCTTGAAATGCCTTTATGCATTACAAGCCGAGAGTGGGACAGCAGTTAGCTATGAGATCACCTACGAGTCCCATTTTTTGTTTTATTAAATGCTCTTGTGTAACATTAACTCTGGAATATTCTAGAGGGCGCTGTGCCACTGTTTCTGAGAGGTGAACAACAGCGCTTTCTGGCGGTAGGACCAAGAACTCGATGTACAGTAAGAGCACAACTATTAGGCTCGCAACAGACTATATCGAGAAATGCGTTGTCAGACGTGCAACGATAAATGTAGAAAGAGGCCGACGGCACACTAAAAGTAGGTTATTCCATGTCTTGAAATGCCTTTATGCATTACAAGCCGAGAGTGGGACAGCAGTTAGCTATGAGATCACCTACGAGTCCCATTTTTTGTTTTATTAAATGCTCTTGTGTAACTTTAACCCGTGAAATCCTTGTTTTGTTGCCATAATCATAAATCATCTGTTTAACTAGTTCGAATTGTCTAAAGGGAAATACATTACTGCATTGCATACAAATCATTATTTCATGTAAAACACTGGAACGTATGTGACTTTTAAGGGAGGAGTGCAACCTGTGCATATTTTCTTGAGCTCCGTAATTCCCCCCTCTCTGTTTTACTGTATTGGTTGGTTGAATAAATGAATAAATTGTGAACGATCAACTAAATCACAACTAATAAATTCATTCATAAATAATAAATACGAATTAAGAAAATAATGAATGAATTAAATTATTTCGAAATACTCCTTCAAGTTTCTTGCTTCAAATTTTTATTTTTATATTGCTCATTTTGAATGGGTTTCATTCAAATAAGAATATCTTTCATAAAAGTTTTTTTCTTGTTCATTCCCATTTAAAGAGAAAAGTCATGTAAACAATTAAAAAACTGGTTGTTTATCATGTCTTTTACTGCTAAATATTATAACCTCATTCAGTTCTACCCACTGTTTAGGGTTTTCCTGCTGTAGCGAAAGTCGAAATATCATATAAAAAATGAAGGAGTAGAAATGTGTCCGAGAAAACTCGCTCGCTGACCGACTCGAGCGAGGAACTCTTTCGCCTCCGCAGAGGCGAACGAGAAAACTCTTTCTAGTGTGTAAGGGTCGGTAAGTGTCCCTTGTTTCGATTTTCCCCGTTTCACGTCGCACATTTCTCGCAACGCATTCCTCGATGTAGTCTGTTACGGGCCAATCGCGCAACTTTTCTTGAACGATGGCTGAGAGAAATGCAAGTAGAGTGTGGGTATTAGTTACATCGGCCACGAGATTTTATGAAGCAATGCCAATCTCTGAAATATCATTCTTACCTTCGACACTTTCTCAATAAATTGACTTCTAATTTTCCCAGGAGTTCAAGGTATCTCCTGTGATCGATCAGGATTTGCTTTGGCCACTTCTTTATATATTGTGTATATTCTTTATATCACAAATACGACCAGGACTTCTCTGTTTTCAGTGGCGGCTTGTAGGGTAGTGTCACTGTGCCATGGCACCACCAACAAAAAGGAAGTAAAAGAAAACTTTCACTACAATTGTGTATATAATATAGTTTCTTCTAAATAGTTTTCTTTATAATAATTCATTTGAAAGAGCACTTCGTCCTTCGGTAGTCTATCAATACTCTCTTCAAACGCACAGGGCGCAGTGCCATCTGTCGGCCTCCTTCTAAACCTCTGAGCCACCTAGGAATTGGCGCCGGGTATGTCCATTTAACTCTGTATGAACTGTGTAGTTTAGTATTCGGGACGGTATGGTGCCACAAGCGAAGTGGCACAGAAGTTCACGTTCTCTTCACTAGAGTGTGCACTAATGTGTGTGTGTGTGTGTGTGTGTACTTGGAGAAAAGAACAGTTGCAGTATACCTGATCCATTATACTGTATCAAGGGAACGCATGATAATATAGGCCCAACCAGGTTCACTGTTGCTGTTTCGTGACGGAGATAGTTGGAACGAAAAGTTGCATCGTAAAGAGTCCCTTGTTGCACTCCTCTGAATTCACCTTGTCAGAGTGCACGGGTAGAAGCTGCCGAGCCCAAGCAACCTTGTTGGAAGAGTTGGCTATCTGCTCGGCATAAGCGAGCAACACAGGTTGGAGGATCCAGCCTACCGTCATGACGCATCCGGGCGAAACTGATAGAAGGAGCCGGCCTTCCGTGTCGGCTTGCACAGCTATACTGGTTGAAGGGCCAGCCGTACGTGTTGCCATATTGAAGCATTTCTTATTGGTGTTACAATTACTGATCGTTGACGGGTATAGGATGGGTTATACGTAGTACTTGCTATTAATAGAATATTCATTATTTTTGATCCAACAACAGATCGGTATATTTACCTACACAACCAGACACCGTAAAAATGGAAATAATTGCATAAAAATTATGCATTTAGTGATAATTAAATTTCACAACAAGCTTCAAAAGCCTTTAAATTCAGCAGTCTGACTGTTATTACGGTAGATATACATACATCAATATGCCTGCATTGTTGTTGAATGAAAATGTTATATATATATATATATATATATATATATATATATATATATATATATATATATATATATATATATATATACACACACACATATACATATACATATAATGAATATTCTGAAACAGCCTGTACCTAAAATAAAATATTAGAATTTAACATTAAAATATTTATTTAGTAAAGTAAAATGTGTAAAATATAACATAACTCACAATAGAATGAAATATATTGACATAAACTTAATAGCTAATAAAATGATAATGAAACATTTATGTACCACTTAATCATTTATGTGATCAGGTGGATTAAATACACAAGGAGACTAAGAACATGTTTACAGTCATTAGTAATTATTTCAAAAATATTTTATAACTGTTACAAAATGATTTTAAAAACGTTTTATAAATGTTTCAAAACTATTTTAAAAATGTTTCACAAGTACATTTAAATAGCAACTTTTATTAAAACAAATTTAATTCACATTTATTTTATAAAAATGCCAAGATTTATTTAAATTATGGCTCAATATGTAGCTGAAAATTATTTTCGAATGTATTTGTTGTTTATTTCTTTTAACCTTTCATTTTACAAATTTAATATTCTTGTTTTATGTTTATATTAATTTTGGTTACTAAAAGTTCAATTCTATTAGTCCCTTCATTATGCTTATGGTTCATGCATTCACTAGCACAAAATTCATCTACATAAAATTAACACTTAGTTTACAATTACAATGAATTCATAAATAGTTTACATACTGTTAAAATCAAAAAAGTATATGGAAGAAAACACCAACATAAATCATATTTATATTTTTTACTTCTGTTATTTCAATTTCTGTAATCTAAATGTACAAACATACTTACAAATTAAATTAGTTAAATTAATTTAAAACCTGGAATTAAAATGTATTGCCTAGCATTGATTTACCTGCTGGGTCTGCAATTTGAATCAATCTCATTGCTTACAAACCTGTTTGCCCATTTGACAATGAATAAGCTCATTGGCCTGCATTTACAAATCCTACACTCCCAACAAGTTAGTGTCATAACTATTGTTATTATCACCTGAATGCAACAATAAAAAATTGTAGAGAAGAATGTGCACTCAATAACAGCGAATAAATATAGTGAGAGGTCGGGATAAATCATAATTTAAGTATTGTGTAAAGTGGGAAAAGACTCATCACTTTAGCGTGGGACGAAATGCTTGGCCTTCATTTTATTGGATGAGTCAAATAATAAGTTTTCTTAGCAAATTAATAACCAGTTCTGAAGTGACTTTTAAATTTGGCAAGTTATTTTGTTAAATGCATACTTTTCTGGATTGCTTCAAAATTTAGGATTATATTCTTCGAATACTATTGATTAATTTCACACACACATAAATCACTACTCAGTATCACTGGTAACTGACCGTGATACAAGGGAAGGGAAAATAATTAGGTGCAGACTCTTAGTCTGCTTGTATGCAAAAAAAATAAAATAAAATATGTTATAAAACCATGTATATAAAAAAATAAAATAAAAATGCATATTTAATTAAATTTTGTAAAATTGCCTATACCAATTCACAAATTGAAAACAGCAGGATTACCTCTATTGAAGTCATTAAATATTGTTGAAGATATTACAATGTCTTTGAAATTTGTGTTTGGACATGCAAGTGTGACTGCTGAGGAAAAATTATAAAAACCAGTAAATTCAAATTCAATTTAAAACTTCTATGAAATTTAAAGAAAAAAAAATTTGAGATTCAAGAGCAGAAAATGCAGAATTTGACCTCATATTGGCTCAGATTTCATCTTACAAATATGCTCCAATTACATCTGGTAATGTAGTAGAATGTTCAAAAAGATTAATTTCTCACAAAAGGATGAATTTGACTGAGTAAAATTTTGAAAAATTGTTTAGTGTTCCTGTTTCAAAAGACAATGAAAAAAATACCAAGGTAAAATTTGATTGTGCATGTTTTGTCAAATTTTATTTGGCATATGTATGCAGGTTTTAGCATTTTAAAGGGCACGAGAATCATGTCTAGTAATATTTAATTGTTTTATTTCAAGAGGAAAGTATTTTATTCACTTGACAAGGGAAATGTTTCAGAAAATTATCAAGGTCAACACTATTACAACAGTAATGACATTTCTTTGCCCAAGAATCATTAACACAATCTGAGATATTTTTCTCTGGCAATTTTGAAGATGAATAATAGCCAAAATCATTGCATGTTTGAGAATGCAGTGTTATCCGTACTATTTGCCACAAACAGCACACTGTGGAGAACCCTAAATTATGAAAAAACTTGAAATCTTTTTTCCTTGGAAACCGAAGTAAAAATTAATAATCTTTCAAAAGAAAATTACAAATAGTCACACTCCATGAACTTGATTCAGAACTCTAGTTGTAAAACAATGTCCTGAAAAACCAGCATTTTGAAGTTAGTGACACTTTTCTAGTGGGAATGTGAATTTTTTATATTACTCATACTCATTTGTAATCATTCTGAGAGCACTACTAAATAGTACACATTGAAACTATAACAGAATTATAATACAAGTTATATTACCTAATGAGAATTTTAAAATAACTTGCCTGGTCAAAAATGATACACACTAAAATAATTGAACCATTAATGTATACACAATTTGTGAATGTTGAATACGAATGAAATCACAAAAGTCCATGATGCTTGCAAAATTAGCAAAATGTATATTGGCATCACCTTCAAACACATGTTCATGATCTTGTTATAGAATGCAATAGCCATTTAGAATTAACAATATCCATGAATATCTGCATCGATGAACCATCACCTATTTCAATGACCAATTTCCATCACTTGTGCCAAAACTACCTGAAAAATATAATAGTATTTGAAAATATAATTAAAGTGATAATTATTGAAAAATAAAAAAATAGAAAGTGTTTTACAGCAGGGTTTTTTTTTGTTGTTTTTTTTTCGAGGAATGCATTATTATTTTGTTCAATTATTTACAGAACATGATAGGCTTTAGTCTCAATTTAAATACAGTAATCAAAATTCTGTACACTTATAACATATGGGAATACTACACAACAATTAATTCTACAATTTCTAATTGCCATTAATGACACTTCAAGACTATATTAAAATTATTTCAATGAATTGGCAACATAATAAATATTTTTTCTTTACATTTTAATACACATTTGCAATGCTTAATTGAGTATTAAAAACTAATCAAATAAACTTTTTTAATAGGTACTTTTTTTACTATTAAAAAATGCACAAAGGAATGCAAAATAATGAGTTTGGACGCCAAGCCCCATATCCACTTAACAATGTTAGAATTTGAATTGAAAGGATTCAAACCGATTATGTAAAACGAAATAATTGTTTATCTTGTTCGACATAAGCTTTTAGAGGAATTTTACAATTTACATTAAAATAACTTTGAGCTGGATTAATGGCCAAGTTTTGTAGGTTATAGAAATGCCCACACACTAATATATGCCTTTCTATTTTTACAACTCATGATAGAAATATATACGTACCTAAAAGTTGCAATTCCATTCCACCATTCTCTTTTAATCTTGGTTGACAATTCTTGTTTGATTTCAAATAGGCGGTGTAAATGAAGGTATCATTTTCTTTCGAACTTCATTCGCCCGTTTACTTCCAATGAAATAAGATTTTCACTTCAAAGAGGTATTTTAGACTCTGTAGTCTGGCACCTATTAAAAGATATTCACCAATATCCTTTAGATTATAATACACACTGATGCAGCACTATAAGTTTCAATACGGTACCTACCAGTGAACTCATAGTACGTTCAACGATTTGCTTTGCCAACGACGTATTTTTCTACAATAACAAATTGAAAACTTTCACAACGATGCGCTTTTCGCCACTTCGAAGAAACTTTCCTGAAAGGCCAGTCACTCTCATAGCCCTTCCAAACTGAACTGAATCAGATCGGCGGCGCGACGCTGCGGTCCAACAGCCGCTCCACTTCCCACGCACTTCCTCGTCAATCCTCAGCTGATATCAGGTCCTTATCGGCCAGCAACACGCATGCTCTTCTTCGTTTGCAGTAGTTTTGATGAAAGGTTAATTTAACAACCGATGGTTCAAATTAGTTCTTATGTAGTGAACTTACATTTGTACTTCTTTAAATCAGAATTTTTCTTAGGATGAACGGATAATATTGCGTAGCACTCAGGTTGCAGCAAGCTTTGAGGCGCGCGCGCAACTTCCTGCCCCCCCCCCCCCCACACACACTTCCAAGAGCCCGCCGAGGGCCTGGGACTGGAAGCTGATAAATATATAACGTAATTAGTTTGCCTTTCTACATTTATATTTACATGTGTAACAGCACAGACGGAAAATAATATAATTATTAAACTTCTTTTCCGTTTTGAGCAAGAATGACAGTTATGTTTTCTTTGCTTGATAAAGTCATAATTATCGCATCATGTGTATTACGTAATTGAAATGTGATATATATATATCTGTGTGTGTGTGTGTGTGTGTGTGTGTGTGTGTGTGTGTGTTTAACAGATGTTGAATGTTTTTCAATGTATATTTTCTTCAATACGTAATTAATCTGACAAGGTACCTGGCTGCTGTGGCCAGCTAGTGCTTTGCAACATGATTAGGCTTGATAAGGCCGACAGGTCCGTTTATGAAGCAACATCAACCTCTCAGAAATCACAGGCCGGTTGGTCCATCAAGGTTGGTCTATCAAGGTCAGCAATCCTAGATGCTGTTGTAGCTAGGAAAGGGAGTAAAGCAATAAGGTATCTGTTTCGCATACGAAGGTTTTGTGTAACTATTGAAATCTTGTTGGCAATTATGGTATCCTTTTTTTCAGTGTAAGGAAATAAATAAAACGTAACCTCATAATGGTTGCATGTCAATGTTCAACAAAGAGAAGAATTCAAAAGAATTTATCATTTCATTATCTTATCTTGTCGCAATTCAACGATGAACTTCAAACTTCCATCGCTTCATTGTTCTCCACGGCAACGTAGGTAGAAACGTGAAATTAAAATTAAAATATTTGTATTGTACTCGATTTCTCTTTCATGTAAAGTATTAGAAATAAAACCAAACTCAAGCAATTCAAATTAAGCGCTTGTGATGCATACCTGCGTTATTTCGAAAAAAAAATTTTAATTTTCGAAAAAATCAGGCCTTTCAACAAACATGAGATCTACACCACTCTCTTTAGCGTCATTTTAGTTATCTAAGGACCAAGATTAATCCAAAAATTTTGTGCCGTTTTTAAGATAAAATGGTTTAATGAAAATAAAGCTTGAAAATGTTTGCCACAAAATTTCAAAAATTGAACACAATATTATTTGAAGATGTTTTTGATTAACACATTTCATTTAAAAAAATTTAACTTCATAATTGTAGTCGTAGTAAGACGCAAAAAAAAATTCACTTATTCCAATTCTCAAAATTCGGTGATTTCAAGGAACTTGAGACCTGCACCATTCACTTAAACGTCCTTCACCCTATCAAATAACAAAGTTTAATCACAAACGATTGAGCCATTGTTTCAAAAATTTTGAAAATGTCTCAGGTTTCATGTTAAGTACTCCCAAAAATTAAAATATCGGCTTCAAATTCAAGGACCCGCGACATCAGACAGATCGATTGGGAATATCAATTTTGGAGAAAATCGCCTGAACGGTTTAACCGCAAGCGTTGTTTACAGACGGACGGACAGACGTTTTACCGTTTTTTGCTAACAAGGACCCACAAAACAGATTCTGGCTACACCACGAGTTAGAGGATTTCTTTCTAAATTAAACAACTGGATTTATCCACTTTTTCGATACCAGAGCCCGGCAATAAGATTTTTTTTGCTGATAATGCTTTGTTCTGGCAGTGTTACATAACTTTCTACTGCGTAAGCAGTATTTAGAAATAAAACAAGAACTATTCAAAAGAATTTTCTTGTTTCGATCACCAGTTTTTTGCCTATTTTGACTGAGCGAGGGAGAGAGACTTTTTAATTGATTGATTGATTTTTTTCATGTTTCCGGGCGCGTCAACTGCTTCGGTCATTATTCCCGTTAGTGTAGTGCATGTCGGCTAGTGGGGTTTCCCCCTAACCAGGACTCTCCCACCAGCGGGACACCGCCCCAGTCGAGAGACTTTACTAAGTTGACTGTGAGGGGGGGGGGGGAGACGGCGGTGAACATTTTTTCTTATGATTTTCTTTCTTTTACTTGTTTTTCTCACTATTTCTTTCTGTTTCTATCTCTCTCCTCTCTTTTTTCTCTTTTTCTTTCTCGCTTTCTTGTTATGCAATGCTGCCGATTTCGATAAAAAAAACACTTGTTTTCGGTCCCAAATACTGAAAAAGTACTTTTTTCATCTCATATGTAATAAATTATTTTCTCGGAGTACTATACTCAGTACTGAAAATAATAACAAAATAGTATATCATGCAAATAATTTGTTACACTTTATGATTAAATACATTTTTGATAACGAGCAATGTAAGGAACGATATTTTTGAATGAGAGCATCACAAATCTACCAAAAAAACAGAACCAAAATTAAATTTGGAAAAAAGGACTAAAGCAGTTTTGTACTTGGCAACATAAGATGTTGGTATTATGACGTACGCAGGATGGACTGGTGGTGAGGACGGACGAAGGCGAGGACAGGGAGGGTGGATGAGGATGACGGGTTAGGCCATGCTAAGTACCAAATGTGCCATAAAATGCCCTTTTACGAACGATTTCTTGCAACGGAAACGATCGTTGCAAGGGAGACGATCGATGCTGGGAGACCAAAACAGTGGTTTATCTGTAGGTGACTGTTCATCCGTCTGTGAGTAGGTGCACCGAAATCGTAACCAATATTTTCATTGATATTCCCCGATTGATCTGGCTGGATTCAGACTCCTCGATCTTGAAACGCATATTTTTATTTTGGAAGGTAATGCGATAAGTGAAGTCTCTATCGCATTTTCGAATTTTTCTCAAGTTATTCCACATTTTTCTTTAATTTTTTGTTTCAAAAGATACGTTTGTGAGTAATGGTGTTACAACAGCCGCATTTTCTCGTATTATTTCTATTGCTCCACTATATTATACTACCACATAAACCTGCAAACGTGTTTTCAACCAGCAAACATTTTTTTCCGCCCCGAGACTCAAACTCAGATCCTCAGAGTTTGAGTGAGCCTTACCTCTATGAAAATGCTGGAAGTTTCAAACTCTGGCTTGTATTTTTGAAATGTTAACTTTCTGCAATTTTCGAAAAGACGGATAGTTTGCTGAAAATGAGTCCAGCACTACATTTTTTAACGTCGTTTATTACATACAAGAATAAAATTTAATGAAAAAATTTGAAGCTGTTTTTCAGAATATATTTACTTTTAGAAATTGCATTAATTTGAAACACAATTATGCGAAATCTACCCGTTTTCTTTTTAAACTTGTACATGACTTTTTTAAAGACCTGAATTTGTACAACAGACTTTATCTAGCGCAAAAACCTTCTTCATCAATTTTTTAATTTTAAAATGTTAATATTTTGCAATATTCGAAAATACGGAGCGTTCGCCGAAAATGGGACCATATTTGGGATGATTGCACCATATTTTTTACCGCCCAAATACGTGGGAGAAATTTAAAGAAAACATTTGGAGCGATTTTTGAAAACAAAAAAATGTTAAGAATGAACAAACTAACAATTAGAACAGCCGGGCAATATAATTCTCCTCCAGACAGCATTCGATCAAGCTATAGAGCTGGTGTCGAAAATGCACCTCTGTCGGGACTCGAACTCTAGTACTTCCCGGCCAGAGACGCTAGAGCGGCATCGGTTGTTGTCCCTGGAGCCACCTCAGCCGGTCTGCTGAGACTCAGCTGTTAACTTAAACAGACTCAGCCCCAGATTACGTCAAGGTTGACCAGTACAGTCCGTAGGTCAATGACAGCTGTACCCTTTCTCCGGAGAACCGAACGAAGGCCGGCGCGCCTGCGTGTTCACGCGAGCTGCGTCTGCAAGTGTAGTTCTCAACCAAACGCAAATGCGGCAAGATGATCTACAGTGTTCATTGGTGTTCTGCGGAGTTCTGAACTTCAAAGGTGCAGTACGTCAAGTGAAAGTGGGAGGCATCCAAAACCGTGCACCTACTGAACAGTCGGTCTACTGAACGCTTTAGGTAGGTAGCTGGCTCAGGAGTGAACATCGATACGATTGATTGATTGATTTTTTCGTGTTTCCGGGCGCGTCAACTGCTTTCGTCATTAGTCCCGTTACCGTAGTGCATGTTTTTTTCTCGGGAGATGGCGGTGATCTCCCGCTGGACGGCGAGATCCGGCACCGACCTACCGTCGGCTAGTGGGGTTTCCCCCTAACCAGGACTCTCCCACCAGCGGGCACCGCCCCAGCCGCGGCCAGCTCTAAACTCCCGACCGGTCTCCCGGAATATGTGGTAGTGTAGTGCATGTTAGTGTAAGTGTGTGTGTGTAAAGGGAGAGGATAAGACAATGAAGAGGAAGGAAAGATCACGCGCGGTCCGTGGCCCGTTTGTTAGGGTACTGCTCCGGCATTCGCCTGGTGTTGATCAGAGAAACCACGGAAAACTACCGATCAGAGCAGTCGACCGCTAGAATTCTCCTCCAGGCAGCGACTGAATTCGACCTAGCTGAAAAGGAATCGAACCTAGACCCCGGTGACATCGATACGAGAATTTGATGGTCGCTAGGTGTCGCCCTTGTGTTCGAGTTGTGTTGTGTCGCCCTTGTGTTCGAGTTGTGTTGTGCTAGTGACGAAAATCCTGCCACCGTCAGGAATCGAACCTAGGACCTCCCGGACAGAGGCGCTGCATTGATATCAGTTGATGCACTGAGCTACTACTCCGGTGACATCGATACGAGAGTTTGATGGTCGCTAGGTGTCGCCCTTGTGTTGAGTGAAATATGGGCAATATTAGGAAAATATCAAAAACAAATATTTCTCAAAAACTTCTCCTAACTGTTTCTTTAAACTTTTGGTAGAGAAAGTAATGAATGTAATATACAAGAAGACGCCATTTTGTTGTATTATTTTATTGTTTCAAAAATTACACAAAATTAATTTTTTACAATCTCGCTCGCTTCGTGAATATTTACATTACACATTTTTGTATTTGTATACATTATTGCATTTGTTCGAACAGGTTCGTTAAATGGTGTTTCATTAAAGTTTCTCGAAAACTCAAACGTTTTCTGTGAAAAAGAGTTCGAAATTTCGCATTTTCAGAAACGCTATTTTCTAGAATAAGTCTCCAATTTTTTTCTTTAAATCTTTTGAACGGAAAGTGTTTGCCTGAATAACGAGATATTATTGCCACTTTGATGAATTCTTTTGTTTTTTTCAAATATACACAAATATAATGCTTTCGAAATATCTTTTAAGCTTTTTACGTTTGGTACCGGAGATTTGTAAACACTATTGTATTTTGAGTACAAGTCCTTCAGGCGACGTCTTGTAAATTTTCTCAAAAACTCGAAACTTTTCTATGAAAAGAACTTCAAATTTCACATTCACAGAAACGCCTCAACGACATTTAAAAAGAAGTTCCAAAATTTTCTACGATAATTTCAATCTTTAACAAGGTATTAATATACCATAAGATTCTGAATGTCATGAATTAGAAAACTAACTAGTACGATAAAGGTTGTGCCAATCTGTGGCACAGTAGTTGTACTTGAAATTGTTGGTGAAATTAGAAAATTGATCTTTTTTCGGCGACTTCCTGCAATTACAATAAAGAAGTTAGATTTGTTCTTGATGAAATCTGCATATCGAAACCAATCATCAAATAAGGTCAAGGTCTTTTAAAAATTGTAGTAGTTTTGCGTATTTTGCGTACTTTCTCGAAAACGGCTCTAAACTTTCCTTAATATTTTTTTCTCTCGTACGTGGCAAGAAAGGAAAGAAGTTAGGACATCCTATTTTCGGAAATTGCAAACAAACAAAAAGAGCATTGAAAAAAGTTCAATATTGTTCATAGTTTGTTTATTAAATTAAATTTGTTCTACAAAATCAGTTTCTTGCTAATTCTAATTTTCCGCGCTCAATTTCCTAACCTTCAGGAAATATGAGATAACGGCATTTAGCGCCGGGAGACGACGCATATTCTTGGAATTTCTCATTGTTGAGAAATGTAATAGCTGTTTGAAATGCAGTTTTAATTCTGGAATTTTTATCGATAGCAGAGACAGTATTTTCATGCAAAGGCGTTTTTATTTATACTTCCTACAGCTTCCAAACTTTGTAATTATGTCTTTCCTAGCAAACTCATTTTAAAATGGCATACTTTTCCGTGCATTTTTTGCGTAATTGGTTGGGATTTTTTTCATAAATTCATGCATAAAGCAAATTTGAACATTTGTTTCAATTAAAACTTAACTGTGTGTAGGATGTCACCTCTCCGGGTTTGATCCGCAGACTCCGGGTTTCAGGAGTGATCTTCGAGCTCCGGGTTACTTATGAAATTCTCCAGGTCGTAATACATTAAATTAAATATCTTTTTTCACTTTTTAAAAATATAATCTGTGTTGAATAATATAATTTTATCGATTCATATTAAGGAATGTACAGATGGAAATACAGATCACATAACACTAACTGACGAAAACATTTAGCAATCAAACTCTAGTCGAAAAAGAACTTATTGTACTTATTGTAATAATAATTAATGCGTTATTAACATTATAAATGTACTACTTTTATGAATTAATTAATCTAAAAAGACGTCCCATATTACTTTATAATAAATGTTGGTAGTGGATTTGTGAATTTACTTTGTAAGTATTCGTTAACACTCCCTCCCGTAATTAGTGATCTCCGATTCATGTGTTCTTCGAATGTGGTATCCCTATGCGTTACATACTATAGGGAGAAGGACACGTTTTTTAAAATTCTGGGATCGCTATCCTATCCCATAAAAAACTGAATTCTGATTACGATGGAAATGTGCGTTTTTGGCTAGAATTCATAAGAAAATATTTGCCATGCATACATGCCAAACGACTCGCACGTTTTTGCTTCAAAACGCCGCGCTGGTAACAACGCAAAGAAATAGCTGAGTGGCAGAATAAGGTATAATAATATTACGTAACAGTGACTACAGGTGAAAAAGTACGTGATGTTTCAGCACCATTAATTTTTATATTTTGTTTTACGCGTAACAAGCAAATATTATTTTGTCACGCTTTTTTTTTGCAAAAACCGTCTGAACTGCCATACCTGTGTGTGTTTCCGAGTACCTGCTATAGTGACGCAAATTTTCGTTTGTTTGTTTTTTTGGTTTGTTTTTCCTCTTTATATTTGCATTACTGGTATCTGTCAGAAATAAATTTGATTGATTGATTGATTTTTTCGTCTTTCCGAGCACGTCAACTGCTGTGGTCATTAGTCCCGTTAGTGTAGTGCATGTTTTTTTTTCTCGGGAGATGGCGATGATCTTCCCCCACTGGATGGCGAGATCCGGCGCCGACCTTCCGTCGGCTAGTGAGGTTTCCCCGAACCAGGATTCTCTCACCAGCGGGGCACCGCCCCAGCCGGGACAAGCTCTAAGCTCCCGACCAGCCTCCCAGAATATGTGGTAGTGTATTGCATGTTAGTGTGTGTGTGTGTGTGTAAGGGGAGAGGATAGGACAAGGAAGAGGAAGGACAGATCGCGCGCGGTCCGTGGCCTGTTTGATAGGGTACTGCTTCGGCATTCGCCTGGTGTTAATCGGAGAAACCACGAAAAACTACCTGGGAATGTTTTTCCCCCTTGTTTTTCGAACAGAGCGTCTACTCAAGGATTGTGTGAAGCTCAGACAGTTGTGTCGTGGGCGAATTGACGCGACCCCACACGATTCTCCCTCCCTTGGCGGCGCAAACCGCTCCTATGGTAGTGTTGGGGATACTAGCGCAGACTTGGTTATGAGCTGAGTACGATGTACTTTTGTTCGTGACGTCATCCCCACCTCTAGTTGTAAACAAACTGCCAACCTAAACGGAAGAAATATGAATCAGGAATGGATAGGGACTATACTCGCCTATACCCTATATTCGCATGCACTTTGTTTCAGCCACTTTTTAATGCCAAATTACTTTCAAAGGCAAGTATTGTCGCTTCGCTCGCCCGGATGCAAGTCACGGCGAGACTCGGGCCTTCGGCCCTCGCGTTCACTGTAAACAACCTTGAGTCTATCCACTCCATAATTACTGGCAAATGAAGACACATGAACAAAACCCAGTTTCCGCTCAAATACCCGAGTGTTTCTTGCCATCGCAGAAAGGTCCCGTTTTTCTTTCCTTGCTGATTGTTCACCCCCCCATCGTAGTTCACAAAGAACTAAAAGAGATATGTTCGAGTTGGAAATACAGTAAGCAATTGCTAGTGATTCAGCAAAGTAATTTGTCATAAAAGTGTGACTGTAATGAAATCCATTCCGTGATATCGTTCGCGCATATCGATTTTTAAATGAAAATAATGTATGGTTATTTAAATATATTATTAAAATATGTTTGGTTATTTAAAAAAATCTTAAATATTAAGTAATATTCGTGATTTTCAGGAGTTTCCAAACGAATTTAAGTCACATGGAAATAATTATATTTTGGAATAAATATACATTTACAATTTCACTCTTGTAGCGCTTCGGTCCAAAGGGTCGCGGGTTCGAGTCCCACTTCGGCATGGTTGTTTGTCCCGTCTCTCTCATGCCTGTGTCGTTGCGGTGAGCCTCGCGTTCTGCTGACCTCAGATCAAAGGAGCCTGCAAGTGAATTGGTCCATAGTGCGTGGTAGTTTCATTGGGACGTAAAGGGAAAGCGGCTGTTGCCTGGATAAAAGCCCCAGAAAAAAGGAATCAAATTGTTGCACTTCACGACGTGAAATTCAAGAAGGGTAAGGGAATAGGAATGGAGACAGGAAGTGACCTTGCCAATCCCCAAGCACTTTCCGCCCCACGATGCCTGAATCCAAGTCGTTCGCCAGGCCTCATCTATAGAGCGATTTTCCTAAGGATGAGCCAAAGTGTCAGTTCGCGAAAACAAGTGACACATGTATTTAAGGGACGTATCCCTCCGCCGCGACAGCAGTTCAGCCACGCCCCTTCGTAAATTGCTAATGGCTCCTGTAAAAGCATCCTTATGCCGAAGTCTAAGAGTTTCGCTGAGGTATATGCGAACGTACGCGAATCCGGGAAATATTTAAGTTTAATTTCGTAAGTGGAAAATCTCTTAATATGCTCTCACAATCAGAAAAAAGAAAACTGCCACGAATGTAAATAGAAAGCTCTCAACCGCAGCTTGCCACACAACAGCACAAAGGCCGGAACCACGTGCATCGGTACGCATCTCGCATTCAAGTATCGGTTTTAAAATAAACATAATATTTATCACACAAAAAGTAAATTCAATGTAATATATGAAGAGAAAAATAATCTTTATAGAAGAGCACATAACACTGCTTTTGTCGGACGAAGACACCTCAAAAGGAAGCGTCGAAGACATTTACAAGTTAGCCAATTGCAAACGAACAAATACGGGAAGGGAGTGTAATGGGCTCAAGGGCACAACGACCACAGAACCTTCAGTTATGTTGCCAGCACTAGCTGTCACTTTGGCTCATCCTTAGGAAAATCGCTCTATACACAATTACTCGACGACAATTATCTGCTCAACAACAATGAAATCTTTGCAAATGTATGTACAAGATAAAAGTTCCTCGGAAGTTAATTGAAACTTTCTGAGTATTAATTTACTTGATTGGTGGTATGACCTTGAACAATTCTCTTCCACTTTTTGCTGATTATCAGGTAGTTAGGCTTCGAAACAAGGTTCTTAATGATCCCATTTCGTTTTCTTCAGGCACGGAATACACCGCTTCCGACGCTTAAGTTTTTATGATTAGGTAATTACGCGTTGCAAACACACAAGGTTGTTTTAGGTTAATTGCAGATGCCGAAGGCTGAAGTCGTCACCAATTTGGACACGCCCGGGAAAGATGTTAACAGGCGCATTTTTCAAAATTGAAGGAAACATATATTTTAAACATTGAATTTTAAAATGTACGTCAATTGTGAATATATATATATATATATAATTATTATTTATTATTATTATTTAAAATTCAATGTATATATATATATATATATATATATATATATATATATATATATATATATATATATATATAGTGGCCTGGGTACAAACCCCACAGCACTCACGCAACATCGGCGGTGACGGAAAGTACGTGAGAACACCGGAAAAGCAGCCAGAGATGGAAAAAGGCGCTACCTGTCGGTTGCGGCCAGAAGCGGCGGCGGGGTACTCTCGACGTAGGGGCGGTACGCATGGGGTGTACTATGACGTCAGAGCCGCATTTATACAGCGGAGCAGCGAAGAGTTGCCTTCTTCTTGAATCAGACGGCGACGTGAGAGGTAACTTCGGTAGTCAAGACGCGGGGTCGTGAATGATACCACGAGCAGTAGTGGAGGAGAGCGTTATAGCATTGAGGCGGCGAAAGCAGCAAAGTGAAATTGTAACGAGGCTGCATAAATTAAAGAGAACGTTGACTGTGAGAACGTGAGCTGAAATAAGTGAGAATTGAGTGGAGTAGTAAACGTGACTGTGAACCGTATTAGATAATCAACGCGCTGGTGGAGCGACACGTTAACACACGCGAGAGACTGAGAAATACGCGTGTGCGTGTCTGGATCTGGCGGCGAGAGTGATAGAAGACTGGTTCGGCAATTTGGTAGCGGGCTACGGAGACGGCTTCCTAGGACATTTGGGAAACGCGAGCGGCGGCGCGGCTGGAGTTGAGCGGCGACCTCGACGACACGACGGCGGTGCGTAACCCGGGGGCTTGGGCAGCTGCAAAGGTAATCCGCATTTGAATAAAACCAAAGTGGGGAGACCGGAATTTGGACGGGAGTGATAGCGAAAGATAACATTAAACTTTGCAAGATCGCCTTAGATTTGATTCACGGCGAAGTAAATTAACCTTGTACGACGGTAATGCATTCAATTGCATTCGATTTAAAAATTGTGTAAATATTTGATTAGAGTTCCTCATTTATTGTGTGTAAAATTATTAACGAGGAAAATTATGAATGTAAAAATAGCGATAAGATCCCAGATAACGTGTAATGGTAATCAATCCCAGGAGTGTGGGAAAGTTCAATTTCACTTAATTTAATAATCTAGCAAAAATCCGTGCACGGGTGTTAGGAGGTAATTAGTCACAATATAACGAGCAAATCATTAAGTAAAGATTTTTTTGTGTGTTGTAAATTTTTTTGATTTGATTTTCAACTTGAGTGTCAAGTGTAAAGAGTCTCTTGTGCCATATTTCAGAATATATCATTGTTTTATCTAATTTTGTGTCTGGGTGTGCTACTTTCTCATACCCCAAAAGATCCTGCCCCCCCGAGATATTCAAAGCTCGAAAGAGCATTCTACAAGGCGTCTCCCGAAGTGGGGGCGTTACAATATATATATATATATATATATATATATATATATATATATATATATATATATATATATATATATATATATATAGAAGACTGATTCGGTGTTTCAGAATAGGCGCAAGTCCACAGATTCTATAACTATTGAGTTCCCCTTCTACATCTTTATATGTTTCTATTGAGCACTGCTCTACAATGAATATATTTTTAATATTTAATTTTAATTAATTTTAATAATTTTAATTTTTAATATTAACATTATCAATTGTTAAACGGTGTAAGTTAAAATTTAGTTACTTTATTATTAATTTTTATTGCATAGCCTGATGCCTTCATACTTGGAAAATAAAGTACGTACAAACAAAAAGATGACGCAAGTCATCAGTAAATCTCCATTTTTTCCGAACCGTCCCCAATAATGTTTACCCACGCCCTTTCTACTAGGTCCATAGTCCTTCCTTTGCCCCTCCACGCTCGAGCTACACATCAATTAAATTTTCTAAGCGACTGATAGCTTCTTGTTTACGTAGGAGAGTGGGCTTCTTATCTACTCGGAAGCTTCAGCGGTTATGATTTCCCAACACGCTGTGAAGAACAAATGATAATGTAATAATAATGAGTGATGGATAGTTGAAAGTCACTCCGAGTATCACTCTTATTGAAGATTATTCAATCGTGGGGTGTTATCTTTCGTTCGGTCGGTGTATGTTTTACATTTGTTGCGTCACCTCACGACGCAACGCGTCTCCTAACCCCTTCTTGGGTGTTGAGCGCTATTGGAGTAATCCTCCGTTACTTTCTACATTAAATCTGGAGTAATCCTCCGTTACTGCAGGTATTTACTATAGATATTTCTGTCCATCACGTCTCGTCGCAGTTTGTTGTCAAGAGGACCGTCAGGTAGCATCTTCGCGTACGCGCCTCCCACCACGCGCTCCTGCGTCACTTCCCAGCGGCCAGAATTGGGAAGGAATAAGGATAGGGGGAGGGTTTAGGACACTTCACAGGGGTTGGACTAGCCCTTGTGAAGCAGCCAAACCCGTTTTCTTGGAACAAATTTCACATGAGATTCGATGGGAATCGAAGCCCTTGGTGAAAGGCGAGCGACTTTGCTCTGCGCCACGAGATGGCGTTTATTCATTGTGTTTTATACATTTTACTTCCTTGAGTTCATAGTTCTCATGAAGTGTGTAATTCTACGAAAAATCAATGTCAATATTTTGATGAAAATACAGGTTTTGGGGATCCTGATGCAGATTTTTTTCAAAACTCTATTCATCACTTCGTATTTTTCTGTCTGGCTCTCTGTCCGTCCATCAAAATCAATCAATCGCTTAAACGACATTTGCAAAATTTCTGATAAATAGCTCCAATTTTGAAAGAATATTCTCAAATAAAGTAAAGTTTGCTTAATAATAAAGCATAGGTTGTAATATTAAAACCCCTGGAATTTTAAAAATTGAAGAGGTTCAATTTTTTATCCAGTTCGTTTTGCACCTTTAATTCCGGAGCTAGAAATTTATTATACAATGCAAAGTATTCATGATACATCTTTAACTCAATTTCGGAACAACCTTTTCGAAATATGAATAGTTAGGGAGTAATTATAAGTTAAAATGATGGTAATTTTGGGTGTTTACAAATAAACTGACAGTTGATAACAATCTCTCGTAGGTTGTTTTCCTTTGATGATCTAAGTACCGAGACTTTGTTATCAGAACGCCGGGATTCGATTCCTGGTAATACCAAGAACCTTTCCCCCTACAGTGTAGTGAAGAAAACGCTTTTAAATATAGTTCTAGACCGATTTTATTAAACTCCGCGAAGTGAGAAAGTTACAAATCTTCAAAAATGACAATTTAGAATCTCCCATGGTTGTGTTGCTGAAAAGATAAGCGTTGCGTTTCACGATTTTGCTAAACAATGATAGGATACAATTTTCTTTTTTTGTAATATTGTGTATCCCCTGCTGGTAAAGCGAAAACGTTCGTGTGTGTGTTATAAGGCCACTAATTTTGGTAGTCTTTGTTTCCCTATGCTGATGCTACTGCTATTACTCTTCATGTATTTGTTATTGTCATGACCTTCCTCATTCGTTATCTACGCAGCTCCTTCATGTTTGTAGAACAACGATAAGACTGATTAGGCGATACTGATCTTTTCTTATACAACGTGAGTAATAGCAGCAAAACCTCGCCTACAAAAGTGGATAGGAATAAATTCAGTCCCGTAGGTTCAGTCTCATCTGGTTGATTTCTTATGTGATTATCCTAATTATTAGCAAGCAGTTGTTCTCATTGAGGTTCTTATTTATGTCAATGTTAAAATGTGAATATCAAATTTTTGTATACCAATTTCCGATTATTCGATCTTCACTTGATTCAAAGAAAATAAATACTGAATTCAACGAATGCTTCAAACTGAATCAGAAATTAGATTGACAATAAGGCAACCTCTGGGAGTAGATACACATTATCGATGAAAAATGATTATACAAAAGAATACAAAATACTACAGAACTCGGATTCTTCACTTGAGCCTTTCAGACAATAAGTAAAGTTTTATTTCCAACATGGCCAATAGACCGTTTAGCAACGCTAAATCAATTTATCCAAATGATATTGTTTTCAGAATCACAATAATCGAAAGTATCTTTAACTCTGAAATTTTTTATCCCCGCACGCATTAATAAACAAATTTCTCAAAATTAACTAACCCCAAAAATGTAAAATATACAACATAGAGATCTAGTTAATTAACACATTGGTCAGTGCAGTGGACTGTGGTCAGTGCAGTGGACTGTGTTCAGTGCAGTGGACTATGGTCAGTGCAATGGACTGTGGTCAGTACAGTGGACTGTGGTCAGTGCAGTAGACTGTGGTCAGTGCAGTGGACTGTAGTCAGTGCAGTGGACTGTAGTCAGTGCATTGGACTATGGTCAGTGCAGTGGACTATGGTCAGTGCAGTGGACTGTGGTCAGTGCAGTGGACTGTGGTCAGTGCTTCGGACAGTGGTCTGTGCGTCGGACGGTGGTCAGTGCTTAGGACTGTGCATCAGTGCAAAAGCAGTGAACAGTGAAAATAAATTATCTAGAGAAGTGTAGTGTAAATAAATAATCAAGAGGAGTGTGCCGTACAAAGAAACAATCAAGTGAAGACTGTTCATAAATCAAGTGTTTTCAATTATCGTGTTAAGATACAAAATAAGCGTTTTTGTTAAAAATAATATCCGAGTTTGAATTCACCACGTAGATTCCTAACAGTACTGAAAAATCCATACCAACATTTTGTTAACTCTCGCTTTTTTAAGAGCGAATCAATAAGTCTGGATTACAATAGTATTCCACGCGACCACTGAAGGGACTCGTAAAACTGATATGAATGAAAGTTAAAACTAGATGAGGATTCATGATACTTTCGAGCTAACAACACAACAGGTTGAATAACTAAGGATACAATAGATGTTATTGTACTTCATTTGGGATATTAGGTTGCATTACCTTTCATGATAATTGTCTTGAATTCCTATTTTATAAAAACTTCATTACATAGCTTACACACTTTACCACAAATTACTTAACGGAACATCAATAATCTTGGATATTTGAATTGGCAATCGATTGTGACACGAGTTTTGTTGAGGCTGCAAAATACCTTCAGCAAAGATTTCGGAGAGCCACAGAATGCTGAATTGGGTTGCCCACAAATCGTGGCCACAACTTCCTAGCTTGCCACAAGTGAAAATTCTGAGACAATTATTTAAGAAATATTAGTATATCTCAGTGTAAAAGTTATTAATATTGAAGTAGTTGTCAATGTTACCTTGTCTTGAGTGAGACAAAAGATTCCTTTTTGTTGTGATTCATGTGCAACATAATTTCTGCTGGTTTTCGCGGCAAATTCTTTTTCACATAATCTTCACAACTGTAAGGTAGCCCCCGCTACCAACAGACAAAAATCTAATTTTTTCAATACAGCCAGGATGTGATTTACAACTACGCCTTTTAACTGACGCAATCTTTTGTAAAAATGCTCGGCTGAAAAATTCTCCAACAATTGACTCTGATGGCGTCCTATTAAGAAATGCGTTCCATTCTCACAAGCGCCCACAATGCGGGCTCAGTATCAGGAGCGATCTCGCGAGCGCCTGTGAAAGCAGTTCAAATTTTCAGTCATTTGCCCTTCCAAAGAGTTTCGTACGAAAGACGTCTACCTTTTTCTCTGGAAGCCCACACGCGGCTTTTAGAGAAAAAATATAAAGTAAAATATTATTTTAATGTTTTTAATTAATAACTCCAACGCGGGACGTTTAAAATGCCCTTTGCTGTTAATTAGCGCCACGGAATTGTTATAAATGATAGATTTCAAAGTAGAGCGCCAAATTTGAATTAATTTTGGTCTCCTAGGTGCAAACAAGTTATTAATTTACATTTGAATAATGTGGTGGATGAAAAGATAACCCCAAAGAGATTGTTTTGAGAAAAATGACTTTCATGTTTTCACATATGATTGTAGTACTATAATTGTCATCGAAAGGTAATCAGACATGAAATTCGTTTATACTTTTGAGAATTTTCTTTCTCATCACCAATTAATCCAGGTCAATTTAAGCAACACAAGAAAAGTAAATCTTAAAAAAGTGTAGACTTTTTTATACTTGGTGGGATAGTTCTCACAATAAGGTCAGATGCAATGAAACACACATGTAAAAAAAAGACGTGTTGGTCTTTAATGAGTCTCTATAAAACTGTAAACGTTTATATAATGATAAACGTAAATTTTTCCTTTTATAATATGCATGACATAATGACACTGAATAAATTTCAAGTGCTCTTGTCTTTTCTCTTTTTATTTTCCCTATTATTCATCATAGTTATTCTTACATCTAGATTCCCCTCTAACCCACAAACCTATTGCTCTTTCTTTTTATACAAAATTATTTTATAATATTTTAAATTATTTCTAATACTCACAGTCCGTTTATTTTAGTGCTCTGTTTTGAAATAGAGTTATCAATGGCAACCTTATGGTATGCCCTAGATGTATGTTAAACGTACCTCTTTAATGAGTCCTCACATTTCTCTAATGAACTTTTTTATTTCTAGGTGTCTAACTAGCGATGTGGTTCACAACTGCCCTTCCGCTGGCGGTTCTAGTAACGCTGATATTCGTCTTACAATACTACATGTATGTGTTTTCTCGGGCAGCGCGGAATACGGCTAATTTCTTGCCTGGACCGAAACCGCTGCCAATCATAGGAGCTGCCCTCGAATTTGGTCGCACTCCAGTGGGTAAGTATTTGCGAAGTCAATCGATTATAACCTTCATTGTGATATTTAATTGTATGCATTAACTCATACACTGCCCATTTTAATAGAGTTTTAAGTCCCTGGAGACGGACCGTCGGCACGGTATTCTCATCCTCTTTACCGGTGTAGGATTAATGCCTAAACGCGACCTTCAGTGTCTCTCCCATCCCTGGGTCTTCCAGCCAAGGAACTTGTGTAGGTTGCCCCACAGTCCAGCAAGGAAGGTCCAATCTCATTTCTGAGGTTCGTCGGGTGAAAAATGAAGCAGAAACTTTTTCCGACCCCCAAGATAATACCTCGGAACAAGTTTCCGCTTGATTTCACTTGAAAGGGACCGTGATGAATCGTTGGGGGGGAAGGGGGTGTCCCCGCCCACCTCCTCACTACACTCTCTTTTACTAACGACAGGCAAGCTTTTCTAATTCTTCACACGCGCGCACACACACACACACACACACACACACACACACACACACACACACACACACACACAAGAGGCCACATCGGAGGCGAATTCAGAAAGTATTGCAGGGCGGGGATAATTTCAGTTCGTTCCCCCCAAAATATTTTTGAAATTAATGTTTTTTAAAATTGCTAGCTTGAAATTTTAAAAAATGTACTATTATATTCGTATTGGAATACTGATTTGGGTATGTTGAGATTTGTACGTGGTAATTACTTTGAATAAATTGAGTAAAATTACAAAGTAGTGGTGTTAGTTTCAAACTAGTGATACTCTTTCTGGCGTATATGTAATTTTCGCAATTTTCGAAAATTCAGGGTTCAACGAAAATAAGACCTGCTCCATTTTCATAGATGTGCTTTTCTTTTTCTGAAAAAAAATAAAGAACAGTATTGGACTGGTTTTGGAGACAATCTTTTTAAAATTTCTTGTTTCTCGCAAAATAATGCTAAATGATTCGTATATTCAAAACATTGTAGGGACCTTATTTACAGATATATGTTTCATGAACAAATTTCATGAAATAAAAAGAACTAACTTCAATTCAAGTTGGCTTCATGTAAAGAACCCCCAAAAATCGAAATAAAGTTTGTAATTCGCGGAGCCTTGCGCGATGACGTTGATCGAAGAATGTCAATTTCGAAAAAAAAGCATGTGCAATTTAGACTAACGTTGACCACACACAGGCAGAGAGACGTTTTGTCATAAACCGATTTTTTGGCCACATTGATCCATAAAACATGGATTCTGACTACACAGCATGGTAGATTAAGTAATTTACTACATACAGAAATTATAGTTATCCATCTCTTCGATATCAGAGCCCCGTAATACAATTTTTTCTCAAGAAAAATCGTCACTCTGCTCTACATACTTGACTACGTTCGAAGGGCCTCATTCACAATGCTAACTTAAACGTAACGTAATGCTGTAAACTTAGCCGTCAAATTTACACGTAAAAACAAGCATTTACAATGACGAACGTAAGTTTCGCCTGAACCAATCAGAACTTAACGTACTAAAACGTGATCGATTCGTTTCTAGCACGGTGGAAAAATTTTTCCACCATAGTTTCTAGCTTTTTCTTCGACATTTCTATCAATTTGTCTTTATACACTTGCGAGTAGCTGCTGTAGTAGTACTCGCATTACCTTCATCGTATAAACAAGTACCAAATTCACGAGTAATTCGTCGAAGATAATTAGTTTATTAGCCATGTCAAGTTAAAATTACAATAAAAGTTACCCAAATTCTCACTTTGAATTCACTAAACTCATCAAAACTGTTCGCAAACTAGTTTTGTACATTACAATAACAAAATTATATAACCACAAACGACAACACAATCTAAAATCGACCTTCCACGCTGTTCTTTAATTGGTGTTCGGTAGAATTCCGACGTAAACTTAATGTAAAAGCTTGGAGCTTGTGAACTCTTAAGTTTATGGACCTACGTCTACGGTTACGTCAAGGCATTTTGAATGGTCTCTTAGTAACTCATTTGTAAGTTTTGCGGCTACGTTACGTATACGTTTAAGTATGCATTGTGAATGAGGCCTAAATCCGTGGTCTCTTTAACCTCGCGTGCATGTGCCACTTTGTTCTACGAGGCCAAATCTTCAGAGTATATCATCATAGGGAAATATATTTTAAAAGGCATGCCCTAAAAGAATGACAGCTGCCTCCCACCACAATTAGTGGCAGCTGACTGTCAGCCAGCTTTAACTTCTCCTCCGTGAAATGTGAATTCGCCACTCGTTTATTATCGATCCCCATGGACTAGAATTAAGCAGCTACGCTCGTGGCACATAGCGAAGTCGCTAGCCTTTCACCACTGAGGTCCGGGTTCGATTCCCGTCGAATCTCATGTGAAATTTGTTCCAACAAAACGAGTTTGGCTGCTTCACAAGGGCTAGTCCAACCCTTGTGAAGTGTCCTAAACCCTGCCCCTATCCTTACTCCTTCCCAATTCTGGCCGCTGGGTAGTGACGCAGGAGCGCGTAGTAGGAGGCGCGTACGCGGAGATGCTACCTGGCGGTCCTCTTGACAACTGACTGCGACGTGACGCGACGTGACGCGACCTGACAGTGATAATGGAGAATTACTCCAAAAAGCGCGCAAAGTAACGGAGGATTACTCCACAGCGCAAAGCGCTCAACGACCCGTAAGGGTCTTCGAGACGCGTTGCGTCAAAATGGACGCAACAAATTAAAAAAAAAAAAAAAAAAAAAAAAGCCAGCACAAAGGTCTGATCAATTGACAGCAGGGGGAGGGGGGTTGCGACGAATAAACAGAAAATGAAAACATTTGACCTACATTTGATCCAAATTGTGTGTTTTACGTATTGTCCTGTTTCGTCTTGTGACGTAGATAGGTCATTTTCTGCTTTCACTTTTTAGACAAACGAATGTAACTGAAGGGAATTTGGAAAAACTATTTAATGTTAACCGATACATAAGGCAAAGAAAAAAGAAAGAGTAAAATATTAAAATTTGATAATGTATTTTATTTATTCATTAATTTCATGTTTTTTTTAACTCTGAATCGTGGGCGATCCTCTATTTAGTGCATACGTGCATGCATTATTCTGCACTTAGTAGTGTGTGAAAATACTGTCTTTAATAAATCATCACAAAAGTGTACATATTTGTAAATAATTGCTTTTATATTGTATCATAAAACATTTTTTTAAATTAAAAATATATTAAAATGAAAAGCTTTTAAATTCTACTTATTTTTAAAGATATGTAATCACTGTGTTATCCACTGCTATTATTTATTTCAGACGTGTTAAAAAATATTATTAGATTGACAAAAGAATATGGATATGTTTGTAGAGCTTGGATGGGCCCTTATCTATATGTTCTTGTTGCTGATCCAGTATTCATAGAGGTAAATTTTTAATTATACTTTTAGTTTTTCATTGTATTTCTAAGCAACATTATATCAAATAAATATCATTTAGAGAGTATAATGAATGTGTCTGGAAAACTTCAGGTAAAAATGCTACACACAACGTTTTCCTCTTCAATTAATTGAATAAAGTTTGATTAAGCCTCACCAATACTATTTTATGAGGATAGTTTTGAATGAACACATTTAATTAAGAAAAAATATCTTCGCAATTGTAGTTGTAGAAAGACGCCGAAAAATTTAAAATATTTGCAATTTTCGAAACAAATCAGGGATTTCAACAAACATGAGTCCTGCGCCATTATATTAAGCGTCCTTTACGCTATCCGAGATCAAAATGTAATAAAATATGTGGTGCTGTTTTTAAGAAAACATTATTTAAAGAAAATAAAAAGTTCCTATATTTATACCAAAATTACGCAAAAAATATTAATATTTTCGAGAAATTGAACATGACATTATTTGAAGATCTGTTTTTGATGAATTCACTTCATTAAGAAAAAAATATTGTAGTTCTAGAAAGACGCCGAAAACAATTTGAAATTTTTGCAACTTTCAAAAATTCAGAAGTTTTGCAGTTCATGAGATCTGCACCGTTCTCTTACGTGCTTTATACGCTAATCAGGGTCAAAATTTAATCCAAAGTTTGGTGCCGTTTTGGAGATAAAATTGTTTCAACAAAATTAAAATTAATATATCACGCAAAATTTTCAAAAATTTGTATATGACTTTATTTCAAAACCTGTCTTCAAAGATCACATTTTATTAAAAGAAAAATATATATCTTTAATATTTAAGTTGTAGGAAGACGCCGAAAAAATTGTTAACTTTTCATTTTTCGAAAAATGAGGGTTTTCAACGAACATGAGATCTGCACATTTCTGTTAAGCGTCTATTACGCTATCCGACAACAAAATTTAATCAAAAAATTTGGACCTCTTTTTTGAAAATTTTGAAAATGTTCCAGTGACTACATGTAGAGACCTTCAACCCCTCAAAAAATTAAAATATCTGTTTCGAATTCAAGGGGATGCAGCATCAGTCGGGTTGATTGCGGAATATCAATTTTGAAGAAAATGGGCTAAACGGTTTAGTCGCTAGCGTTGTTCACAGACGGACGGGTGTTCCACGGTGAACGGAGCGACAGACAGACGTTTTGCCGTCAATAGATTTTTCGGTATCGAGGACCCACAAAAAATGGATTGTGGCTACACCACGTGTTAGTGAATTTTTTTTTCTAAATTTAGCAACTGGACTTATCCAGTTTTTCGTTACCAGGGCCCGGCAATATTTAAGTTTTTCTGCCGAAAATTCGCCGCTTTTCTCCCGCAGCATGACATAACGTTATCTATACTGCGTAAGCAGTAGCGAGAAAGTGCATGGAGTTTGTTGCACTGAAATGCTAGGCCCAAATAGTGCGAGTTAATACTTTTTGTATTGTGGTCAACCCTTTGTTTTCGATTCTATTGTAGTTTCGATACAGACGCGTCTTAAACAATTTATCTTTACACGCGACATAATTTTAAAAAAAAATTAAGAAGCCATCACTTTTCTTGAAGCCGATTTTTAAAAGCGGCTACTAACATAACTGTCAGAGCTGCAAATTTACTATGTATAAAATCTATCAGAATTACACTCTAGTAACTCTAGTTGACTATAGTAAACCACTATATCATTGAAGTTCTTAGCTCCAATTTCTCGATTAACCCTATCGATATTTTAATCCTGTCTATTGTTAGGAATTACAGGGGTCTTCGGTTAAATTAAAAATGTATACACCTGAATTTTGCTATCGTTTCAAAAGAGGTAACTAAGATTTAAATAATTAAGTTCTGATTGGCACTCAATATTTTGTGAAATTGACATTAATACAGCAGTTAAAATTTTTAATGACATCCTAAGATCAGGAATTGATAGTAATGCCCCATAATGTTATCAAATATCTAACAACTATCCCCCATGGTGGAACTCTTGCCTAAAAAATCATGTTTCGGAAAAAAACTCCAAATGGGCGAAGATTTGGTTCTGATTGCTCTGACTTCTAATCAAAGCTACTTTTATAAGTGGATTTCATTTTATGAATCTACGAGTAATTTATTATTTTATTTTTTAAAATGCCGCTTAAAATGAATAAAAAAACACCATGAAGGAAAGAATTGAGAAATGTCAAATTTGCACGGGACACTAAGAGCGGGCAATTAATTTGATGATTAAACTTGCTAGGCTAGAGCGTCTTCCGCTCGCCCCCCAAATCTTGCAGCCTGCCTCCACTGGTGCCGCGATATGCGCTTCTAGAAAGACAAATGGGGGCTTGTTCTCTTCACACATGAGAGTCGCTTCTGCCTTGGTGGCAATGATGGTCGTAGGTGTGATTGATGTCGTGCATGTAAGAGCCAACATCTGGAGGATATAAGAGAGGCACACAGGGTCAACATGTGGCCTCATGGTGTGGGGAGCTATATCTTACAATGGCCGTTCTCCCATGGTAATCGTAGAGGGGACATTGAACACTATACGGTACATCCAAAATATTATTCAACCCGTCGTGCTACCGATCGTACACCAACAAAGCGATGTCTTTTTCCAGCAAGACAATGAGCCGCCACATGTAGCCCCTTGCCACCCAACGTGGTCCCCAAAGTATACGTCAGCTACTCTGGCCAGCACGATCCCCCGATCTCCCTCACTGAGCATGTTTGGAACTGAATGATAAGTCATATTGCGTGCTCTGCAAGGCCGCTAGAAAATCTGTCCCAAATAAGGCACCAGGTAAAAATTTAAAGACAGGCCATTCCACAAGTTTTCATTTTCAAATCTACGATCATGTCCATGGGAGAATTACAGTTTGCATTGCTACAAAAGGAATATATACAGGATATTAGCTCTAACATTTTGCACGCCTTGTCGACTGCATTCTTACGCGTATATCTCTGTCGGTATGGCCGTTTGTTGTTTACGTCCTCAAGAATGTGTCAATAAATTTTCTCTCTGCTGAGTCCACGAATTCATGTTGTCCTTTTTTCATTTTTCAGTAGTTTAGCAGCTTGAGCAGCTTTTGTTTCGAAAGTCCACTAGTGTACACCTAGTCAACAAGTCTTTTCATGTTATTATTTTTAATACTTGTGGAGTTAAAATGACTAGAATCTGTTGCAAAACATAGTATATCTCAAATTGTTGATACCTTTCTTTCAATTTCAGCCTTTCTTGTCTTCAACCATCAATATTAGAAAGAGCATGAATTATGAATTTATGCACCCATGGTTAGGTACTGGTCTTCTAACATCATTGGGTAAGAAACTTCAACATTTTGTGAACACGAACTTCTTTGAATGAGCACAGTTTGTGACCCTCCCGCCTCGCCTCGTCCCGCCTCGCCTCGTCCCGCCTCGCCCCTCCCCAAACTGCCCTGCCTTGACTTACCTTGCCCTGTCTTGTACTGCTCTGACCTGTTTTGCCCTGCTTCTCGTGCCATGCCCCACTTTTCCTTCGTTCTGTCCTCCCTTATCCTTTTATCCGTGCCCTCCTCCTCACCTCCCCGCCCTTCCCACCCAGACCTCTTATGCTCGTTCATTGCCTTAACCAACATCGTTTCTTTTTTATTCCTCATTATATTTATTTTATTCCTTATTATTCGTATGTTTCTAGCTACAGTAGTTTCGGCTCTGTGATTTATATATTGAGATATACAAATTTTCTCTCTACATTAATTTCTCGCAAAGATCTTAGCGTCCGGCTTGCTGGGTCAATGGGTCACGATATATTATAATCCTTATTACCTTTATAATGGATTATAGGATCCGCAGACTATACAGCGCTGCTGGGAATCTGAAATAGAATGATTCTAATTCCTAGTTCATTACTGTTTGGATTGACTAAATGAAAGATCACTTTCTTTTCTAAAGAACAAAATTTAACAAAGTTTATTGTTACCTTTTTGCAAACAATATAGTGAATTTAATAAATGATTTTGATGTTAGGCCTTTGATCAAGATATCTTTGAATTTAGAGTTTTATACCGCGGTTAACTTATCTATTCTTCGTTGATGTCCCTCGAAGACTTCTCAGTCGAAATATCTTGCGAGCTTGCCGTAGTCCAAAGTTCCAAGAAATCCTCTTCTGCTCCTATCCAAGATGGTGTCAAACTATCAAAATTATCAGTCCTGATTACGTCCTATGACATAGTCCCGAAACCTATAACTCGATTACCACTCCCGACAAAGTCCCAATTTATGCGTCAATATTACTTCCACATGCAATATCTGCAATATCATTTACTGTCCTTAAACTTTCACGATCTGAAAAACCATACTCTGACTATCTGCATTACACTCGCTCCCTCTCACAACCTACGATCCGTTCAGACACGCGATGCCGGTCAGAATGAAATCTTCCTGCATGCTTCACCCCTCGAAGCTTCGTATTAAACTCCCTTCTTTTTTTCATAACATTTGACCGTCCTTCTCTCACCCAGCCAATCCATGCGTTCGTTATATTTTGGTGTAGCTGACCTTTCGATCGTCTTAACTTCTTAATGCATATTCCACCATATAGTCTTCAAATAAATGTTAGTTTATTTTCATGTGACATATCGGTATGTCACAATATATATATATATATATATATATATATATATATATATACACACACACACACACACACACAATCTGCCGTTATCACAATCGTTTGTTGAGTGCGATCCTTATGAGTTATGCGTCCCTTTACAAATGTTAGTAACCATTAAAATATTAAGAATATGTTTAGTTTTCAGTTGCAAAAATCCATGCTAATTATTAATTTATGGATATTTTTCTTTGTAATTTTTATTTTCTTTTTTAAATTTATTAATATGTTTCCTTAATTAGCTCTTTCTCAGAATAACTCTCGTTGATGTATTTAAAAATGGTTTTTTGTTTGTTACAATAGCAACACTGTGCTATCTTACCTGCAAGTGCAGTTGCTAATTTTCTTTTTTTCGCCAGTCGCCAATATCTTTTCTTTTACTAGTTTTCGTTCTTCAATAAATTAAAATAAATTTAAACGCAATTAACTACAAAATGACACTCCTATTTAAGTTCTAATTTTCTTAAATTCTATGGCTTATGACGTTCGAACCTACAGTTTTTAAGGCTCCGAACCTTTATTACTAATTTACAACTTTCAACCAATCCATTTCTGTTTATAACTTGTAGGCAGGAAGTGGAAATCTCGAAGAAAAATAATTACTCCAACATTCCACTTCAAAATTTTGGAAGGATTTGTTGATTCTTTCAACACCCAAGGAAATACCTTGATCAAGAAATTGAAGAAACATGCCGGTGGTCCTGCGTTTGATATTTATAAATATATTAATCTGTACACTCTTGATGTAATCTCTGGTAAGTACTCTGTCCAGTGTAACGATTGTACGTCAAAAATCATTAATATTAAGCTGCATAACTGTTATCACGTGATTTCAGATGCTGCTATGGGTGTTCAATTAAATGTTCAAGAAGATAAGAATTGCGAATATGTTGCAGCAATACATGAGTACGCTATCTATTTAATCAATCTTCAGTGTTCTGTCACTATAAAACCAGTGATACTGTAATCAAACATAATTTTTCGGGTTATTTGTGACAATATTATAATACTTGTTGAACCTTCAAAAGTGTTTACAATCCGCAAAATATTTTCCCTTGGAGGTTTTTGAACCCAGGTTGCAGTGGTTTCGCATTTAAGCCTATCCAACAGACGAGGGTAGGATCACATGAGTTAGAAGGTTCACCACTTAATGATTTAAATTTTCTTCATTTGAGTATATATTTTACAATAATGTTTCTGTCAATTTCTTTATTATAATTTGATCACTTTATCTACCAATTTTTTACTTTCTTGTTTGTTGATTTTATAATTTTATTTATGTTAAATTTTACTTTTTAGAGCATCAGAAATCATCGTGAAAAGGAGCATCGCACCGTGGTATTTTCCGGAGTTTATCTTTAATATGTCGCCATTAGGAAGAAGGCAAAAAGTCCTGATTAAAACATTACATAATATGTCTTACAAGGTAAGTAAAAACATTATTGATACGTAGGAAATAATTTATTAAATTCTACATTAAAACATTATCATTTTAAAGTGTGCTACATATATTATTTATTATATAGGTAATAAAAGACAGAAAAATGGAGCTGTCTAATAATGGAAAAGAAGAGGCAGCAAGAACTGAAACTGAAAATGATGTTGGTGAGTAAAATTTCAGAAACAATACCAACATTTTTATTAAGATACTTTCTGTACTACTTAGGCTTCGGAAAGTAAATCTTTGAGATCAGAAGATTCCCAGAATGACTGATATGGATATACCAGTTCATTTTGTGGAGGTTATTGACGATATCGAGGAAGTTCTTGAGTACGATGTGCTATCGAGTCAAAATGCCCCGCGGGAGTAGTGCTGGGTTTGATAGACATATTACCATAGTTTCGCCGGAAGGTCGTTTGTACCAAATTGAGTATGCATTTAAAGCCATTAACCAAAGTGGATTAACATCTGTTGCTTTAAAAGGAGCTGATTCAGCTGCTGTTGCCACACAGAAGGAAGTCCCTGACAAGCTACTTGATGCATCAACTATTACTCATCTTTTCAAGTTAACTGAAAGTATAGGATGTGGCATGACTGGGATGATAGCTGACAGCAAATCACAAGAGCACAGAGCTCGTTATGAAGCAGCCAGTTTTAGTTACAAACATGGATATGACATACCAGTGGACATGCTCTGTCGGCGAATTGCTAACATTTCTCACGTTTACACTCAGAATGCAGAAATGAGACCTTTTGGGTGCAGTATTGGTATTGGTATTGGTATTGGTATTGGTTGCGTATGCGTATGAGCGTGGGCCGCGAGTTTATAAGGCAGATCCTGCAGGTTATTTTTGTGGGTATCGAGAAATTGGAGTTGGCTCTAAACGGTCAGAAGCAAACAGTTATCTAGAGAAGAAACTCAAGAAGAAGCAAGATTAGAGTGGAAAAGAAGCTATTCAGTTGGCTATTACATGCTTGTCAACGGTGCTTTGCGTTGACTTCAAGACAATCCCAAGTTAAGAGTTTTCAGCAAGAGATCGACAGACATCTCACTGCAATTGTTGAAAAAGACTAAATTTAAAGTTTTGATGTTTGTTTATGAAAATACCAATGTAAGTTTCTTGAATTTATTAAAGTAATCCTCGGCGTATTATCCATGATACACAAAATCCTGTTGAATTTCACATGGAAAGCGAGTTCAAGAAACGCTTCAGGTTTGACAAACGCACGGTGTTAGATATCCTCAATATGTGTATAAATGACCTGCAAAAGGACATTAGAAGAGGGCTACCTATTCCTTCCATAATAAAATTTTTATTTTCTGAAAGATGTTTTGCAACAGGAAAAATTACAATTTTAGTAAAATTCATTAACATTCGGTTATCAATATTTTGTTAGTTTATGTTTAATTGCTGTTTCATATTAACAATAATTTTGACAATGACAATAACTGATTCTGATTTTGGATTTTCATGTAACTTTCAAATTGATTCTGGCAATTTTCGAGGAGTAAGTCTGCCAATCGTATACAGAATACTCAATAATGTAAAAATTAATGGTCTAATAAATATTATTTCTCTGTTATGTTACTGTTATACTGCTATAAAATTGTAACAAACTTTCATGTACAGTGAGCAGATATTTCACATTACTTTCTATGAATGCAAAGATTTTTCTCCCCGAGAGCACACATATTGGAGTAAGAAGAGAATATCGAAAAAAAACTGACCATATATTAACACTTCAGATGCTAACATTTTGAATTTTTTTATTGAATTACAGTATTATTTCATGTGAAAACATGCACACACTCAACCGGGAGACATCTGTTTCAATTATTTTAGGGAAGAGCATTTTTTGTTACTGACGTTTGTGATGGGAAAAGACCCGTATTTGTATTTACTTATTTACTTATTTCTCATAAAAGTATAGACAGAGAAATAGAAAATTCCATACTACAATGTAACTTGCCATTTACTAGTATTATAAAAAATTACAAACAAATTGGAGGAAAAGGTTGAAAATCCAACTTTAACGGGGAGATTTGACTCGAAATGAACCCATAGAACATGTTTAATCACTAACTTAATAAGTAAAAATCATGACCATATTTAAATCAAATGGATTTATTAAGTTGTTATAAATAATTACACTGTAGTCAACAGGATAAACTGTGCACTTACGAAATCACACGAACTCCTGGGTGTTTTCTGCTCATAAAACAACTGTGAATTCGATAAGAAATGAAATGTTGGCAAACAATTATGCCGACTGTGGAATCCATAGTTTCTATTGTAACTTATGTAAGTCTACATTCGCCAGATCGTCGTTGTGAAAGTTTTGTCTATGAATCCAATTTGTTCGAAAGTCAACTTCAGCTCTTAAAGTAAACTTACGTAAGCTTCAATTTAAGTCACGTTCATGAAAACGTGACGAAAACGACCTTTAGTGTTTCTCGTTCGGCCTCCTCTTAGTTTTGGTAATGTTCGTTTTTGGCTCTCTCTCTTGTGATATCCAAAAAGGTTGACAGTATTTTCCAAGAATATTTTGGATTCTGTTCTAAACACGTCATTAACACCTCAAAAACGTACGTAAGAATCAGAAAATAAAATGTATAATCCATTGGAAGTGTCCAAGTACAAACAAATTCGAAAGGGCACAAATCAAATTAAATGCTCTTTGTACGAAAAACTATTGAGTGATTAGGTACATTTTGTAGCCCCATAACTGCAGCAGGTGCAAATGGCATGTTGCCACGTTTCAGATCACTTAAGAGGATTCATGGGGAATATTCCTAAATAATATATTTATCTCATAGAGAAAATCTTAAACAATATACGGATTTATCGATTGAAGAACTGAAGACCAACAGAATAGATAAAATTTATTATAACACAATCATACTTAGAAAATGCGAACATAGTGACTAATTTTGAATGAATTCAAAGCTGAGACGAGTAGCTGTAACTCCCAGAAGAGAAACACTTCAATAAACTAATGAACCTCGCGCCAGTAAAGAGGTCTCTCACTTTTGTCGGCTTCATTGCGTTTCCAAAATTTCCCGATGAAAAATGAAGCTCTGAAAGCCATAACGAGAACTGTCTTTCGTTACGCCATCAATTTGCATTTCTCCTCTCCTCTCCTTGCCTCGCTGACTCAACGCGACGACTTCCGCCTCCCACTTTGAAAAGATACATAATTAAAGATGAATTTGTTCTACAAAAATTATTAATCCGGATTCTATGAATTTTTCCTAGTAATTTCCTTCAGGTTGTATACAGTTCTACTAATGTTAACTCCTATCACACTTCGCTACTGCTGATAATTGCACAGTGCTATCAAGACCCTCCCGAGAATCTTTGTTGAATTACGTTCTATGATGTATTCGTGTACAATGATACTTTCTACCCAGTTTTTCAGTACATTTTCTTATTTATTTTCAGTTCATCTAAAACATTGTATATTAATTTTCAGGACAGAAGAAAAGGTTAGCCCTCTTAGACATGCTTTTGCAGTATGACGAAAGTGGCGGGAATTTATCTCTTGAAGATATTCGAGAAGAAGTGGATACTTTTATGTTTGAAGTAAGATAAAATCTATATGATGAAATTCTATGTTCGTTTTCCTTTTATAATGAAAAAAACATTGTTTATATTTGTAGGGTCATGACACTACGTCTTCTGGATTATGTTTCACTTTGTGGTCTCTGGCTGAAAATCCGGATTGCCAGGTAACAACTATTGTTCACAAGTTTTAGTTCTCAATTACATATTTTAATACTGACATTGTAATATTTCGTGTTATCATATTGTACATAAAAATACTTAACACAAACTGGATTCTGTTTCTGCTATTCTCAAATGAATTTTTCTGTTACATTTGTCTGTTTCTATGATGATGATGATGATGATGATGATGAGTCGTGGTCAGACTGCGCGCCTTCCACCGTTGGTGCCCGGGTTCGATCCCAGGGGGTTCCAAGTGGAATTTGTAGTGGACAAAGCGGGTTGGTGGCAGGTTTTCTCGGGGTACTCCCGTGTCCCCTGCCAATGTGCATTTCAGCGGATAGCTCCATCAATTGTTCCCTATCCTTAACCTTCCGCTTAGCATTAAGGATCACAGCGACTTCTAGGCGATAATCGCGGAACTAGCTGAGAAGGGCTATGGCTACTTTCTGTTTCTATACAGAGACTATACTGATCATCAGAAAGAAAAATAATGGTTATTTTCACAAAACAGTGATATAGTAAAATGAATTGGTTTTCATTTGTTTTGTATATTTAAAAAAAAGACTTAATATGCCTGTAACAAGTAATGAACTTTAGCTTCCGGGTCAATGACCCCCATCTCGATCGGGTTATTGCCCAGTTTCCCTGATCCATTGAGCAAATGCTGAGAAGGCCCGTTGATTTGATTTTGGATGTAAATGTAGCTTCACTATGCGCACGTTGTGTTGAACTTTCCTTTTGCTTGTAGTGGTAGTAGAGCTTAGGGTGAGTTTCTATTTTTTTAGCAGTGCAGAAAAATCAAATCTGCAGTAGGTTTACCGTTACAAAGAGTTTTTCTATAACTCGGGAACGAAAATGTCTAGTTTTTCAAATATTGCTAATCTCGCACTTTTTAAAATTTTATTGTTATTATTATTATTTTAATTTTTTTCATCTTTCAACTATTAATAGTTAAATTGTTGGGAAGGGATTCTGACTCAAGAAAGCGTGTGCAGATGATTTTCTCCCCCATACGTCACATACAGTTTTTTCTGTTTTTTGATTAAATAAATATCTAAATAAATACTTCAAAGGGTTATCAATAGGTAGATCCCGGAGTAGTGAACTGCAGAGAGGGGGGGGGACGCCCCCTCCCAAGGACAACATGGATAAGAGCCAAAATTTATTGCTTATTTATCCTTGGAAATAGATTTTATTACATGGGAGTTGTTTTTTTTGTTTGTTTTTTTAAATTTAAGTAGTATATGACTTAGTGTAGGGATCACAGAATTTTGAAAATGTGCACACAATTCATTTTCCCCCATAGCACGTCATACGCAGTTTGAACTGTTTTTTGACGTAAAATAAATAAATAAAAAACAAGACGTTAGATATGGATGGTAGGTGGTAGAAAGTGAATGTATACTTGGGTTTTCGTAATGTGGCGAGTGAGGACCTTCTATTCACAATAGAATATTGCGCAGCATTTTGCGTCTTTCTCGGTCGTGCCGCCAGATGCCGCATGATCGAGATCGTATGAAGCAGTACTACAGATCAAGCAACAGCTAGCTGCACGACTGAGAAAGACGCGAAAAGCCGTTCCATATTCCATCGAAAAGACAAGTTCCTCACGCGCCACGTTAGGAAAACCCAAGTATAATGCAAGGCGGGGCATTAAGTAAAGCTTTGAAGCTAGTTCCTGAGGGGGAAAAAAGTCTCTGAACCTGGCAGATGACTTACTATGCGCGCACGTTTTCTTGATCCTCCAGCTCCCTAGTTCTAGCTCAGCTCGGTATAGCACGGCCCGGTAGAAAATATGAGCTCCGCTCGGAACGTCACGGCCCAGTTTGCAGTGCTGCGTACTTTCGTCTTTTACAAACCAACGTCTTACTTACAACGTACTTACGTCTCAATTTTCGCTCACTATTTCTAACGACATGTGCGTACAGTGCTCCTCAATAGTTTCTATAACTATTAATTATTTCTTCAGAATTTATAAAAGCCTAGCTTTGTTTCTCGTTATCTAGTCCAAGACGCGCTATTACGCTGAGTTTTCTGTCGATCAAGTTGACAGCATTGCACTGCCGTGACGTAGAAAGGGCTTGCATCTCCTCGCACCCTCCGCTGTGGAGTATCAAGAAAAAGTGTGCGATTTGTATTGACCATAGCAGTTGACGCGCCTGGAAACGCGAAATTATCAATTAACCGTTACTCACCGTTAGGCCTCATCCGCACCAGCATTTGAGCCAGCAAGGTGCCATTCGACGCATCAAATTACTGGTTACCATATTTTCGGATCCTTCCGAAACATTATGAGAGATTTTTCGAAAAACGAGTTTTTTAGGGAGGAGAGTTTTTTTTTATACATTAGTGTATTCGTGAGTAGAAGTGCTTAAAATGATTTCCAAAGAAGTTCCTTGAAAACTCAAAACGTTTCTGTGAAAATAGCTCAAAATTGCGCATTTTCGAAAACGCCCAAATGACATTTTCTCAAAATCAACTCAAATTTTTTCCAGAAAAATTGTAAACATGACCAGGTTTTGCTCCTCTATAAAATTCTTAAAGTCATAGTTCAGCGTTACCATTAGGGGACCAGAAAATTGGGAAAATGTGAAAATTTTTCTTTTAGACAGTAATAGTCTGGGAAGAGTGTGGTGTGAAACTAAACCTATCGCAGATTGAAGAGATTGGAAAATGATAATGTACGAGAAAGTCTGTGCCATTTAGTAGCACTAGTTTTCCTAATGTAAACTTACATAGCCCAAAGAAACATTTTTAAAATGAAAATTCAATGGTGCCACGTTAAGCCAGTGCTTAATTGCTAATCGTCTACTACAATTAGTATTAAGTATCAGTTGAATTTCTTGTATTTGTCTTTGTTAAGGGAACCAAGTCATTTAATATTTTAGTTTTTAAAATAGTATATTCTGCAATAGTTCAAACGTTTAAAGTATGTAACATGGATTTTATACTGGCATTCCGTTCACAATGTAAAATACATTTCATTGCTCTGTTTTACTGTACTTGTAATTTCTTAAGACTCATTTAAATTGATCAAAATTGTTGAACCACAAACAAAATGAGGTGCTACTAATGACTATATACAGTAGTGATCCTCTCATATAGCTTGATTAATTTTTGAAGTCTATTTAAATATTTAACTCTTTGTGTTTTACTCAAAATGTTGGAAACATTTTTTTGAATTATAGCATTTGATCAACCATGTATTTAATAACAGCATTTTCATCAACAATCCCATTTCTTGAAACCAATTTCAATTTTCTATTCACTGTTTTCCTCCTTGTAATAAGCATATCTTTAATTTTATCTGTGTTCAGAATTAATTTATTTCTATTCAATCAAATACCAGATGAATTTAACATTTCTTGAAGATTACTTCGTGCTTCACTGTTGCTTTCACATTCAGTTTATAGTGTATTGTATTGTCTGCAAATAAGTGTACTTTAAAATTTAAATTTGTATTAGAACATAGATATCTTTTAATTTGTTGATGAACAAAATAAAGAAAATTGGACCTTACACTGAGCCTTAGGATGTTCTACACTTACCTGTAAACCTGTAGTTTCAAAAGTTCATTTGATAAAACACCAACTAATTTTTTATTATCAATACCTTTGCAATCATTTGTTAATAATATACTCTACTGAAGACTTGCTGGAATGTTTAACTCTATAACCAGATTGCCTTTCACTACTGTCTAGAAGGAAACAAATCTCAATCTCTGTATTCGCTCATAGAACTGGAAAACTGGATAATATTTACAACTCTGAAAAGAATCTATCTCCTAAAGTATACCATTATAAATAATTACATACTGCAGAAACTAGAACTTTGGAATTAGAACTTTGGAAACTAGAACTTTGGAATTCAGAATGAATGTACAGATTTCAGAATAACCAAATATAAATGGATATAATTTAAAAAAATGAAATGATAAATCACTGTATTTTTATGTCACAAAAATAATATGAAGCATTTGAATATTTGTCTGTTAAATTAATTTTTGTTTGCAGGAAAGGGCTTATGAAGAGTTGTATGAAATATTTGGAAATTCGGATAGAGAAGCAACTACTGAAGATTTGACAAAGATGAAGTATTTGGAATGTGTCATCAAAGAAACATTAAGACTTTTTCCCAGTGTCCCTTTTTACCTTCGAGAATTGGATGAAGATGTTAAAATAGGTACAGTTTGTATTGAATCTGTTTAACATCTTTAAAGTTCTAAAATTTCTAAAAACTTTTTCTTGGGTCTCAAAATTGAGATTGTATTACTTATAATCAGAAAATGAGATGTTTAGTACTAATCGCATGTAATTGGAATGTTAGAGGATTACCTTTTATGTTTCAAAAGATTTAAGTGATAAAATTAGATACAATTTTCTATAATTTTAGATAATTGAGTAAGGAATTAGGAGATAAATGGTTGAGAGTAAATATAATTTTAAATGAAAATAATTATATTTTTCAGAGGGAGTTAATTTTGTAGCAGGAACAACAGTGATGCTAGCACCAGCCATCATGCACAAGCATCCACAATATTTCCCAAATCCAGAAAAATTTGATCCTGAAAGATTTACACCAGAAAATGCAAGAGGTAGACATCCCTATGCATATGTACCTTTCAGTGCGGGTCCCAGAAATTGTATAGGTGGGTTTTTCATGATTTCTTTATCCATTATGAATTTATTTTTAACTAAAATTATTTCATGTATTTATTATTAACAAAAATATTCATTTTTGTTAATAATAAATACATGAAAGGTATGAATGATCATATTTAGATTATGTTACAATTTACCACAAAGATTTTTACTAAAATAATGGAAAACACTTTACTGAAATGCTTAGAAATATAAATTAAATAAAATAAACAATGCTGACGTCCATGGTGCAGATAGTTGCGCAGCACCTGTCTGCTCTGAGGAGGCTGCAGGTGTGAATCCTGCATAGGTGTAGACATATTTGTAATTGCCCCTTCATCCCTCATCATCATCATCCTATCACCTTCCAACTCATAACTCAAAGTTAACAACCTTGTTTAATCCATTGATACACTGAAAAAAGCTGATCCTCATTATGAGTAAAAACATGTTATTCTCTCCGGGGGAGGGGGCTTGAAGGATAATATGTAGCGTGGCCCTAGATATCGATAATAGCATTAAAAAGACAATTATTTTAATATCTTAATTATAGCTTTAAAATAAAATAAATGAAAAAATAAACCACTGGAAAATTTTCCATTTTAAGTGGCAGAGCTTTTTATTATGATTTTTATGTTCTGTGACGTATTGTTTATTAACTTTATGTATTTTATTTATTATAATTTTCAGGTCAAAAATTTGCAATGATGGAAATGAAAGCAGCAGTAAGCAAAATATTGAGAAATTATAAATTAATAAGTGGAGAAAGGGAAAATGTGTATAGTTTTGAGATGATTTTGAGAACAGTTGGAGGCATACACATTAAATTGGAAAATCGTAAATAACTATTACCACTTCCAGTCAGGAAATGAAAGAACTGAATGTGATTTGGTTGGTGCATTTTCTGGAAAATTAGTGTTGTAAATAAAGTATCAAACTTGATAAAAAAAACAACAACTTGGTCTCAAATATTAATTGAGTAAAACCTACAAATCAGCTTACATATTTTTAACTCAAACTTAAATGGTAATTTCACCCCAAGTGTTGGGGACACTGGATGCATCTCTGATTTCACCAAACTAAGATGACAGAAGAATGTGGTCCTCATCATGACAGAAGCTGCCATTACAGTATGTCCTGAATGCAATTCACAAATCTGTGTATCAGTGTTTTCCATTGAAAAAGATAGTATTTTCTGAGGGATGTAGACTGTGTATTTTGTTGAATGACACAAAATGAAACAACAATTACAGGAAAGGCCAAAACATTCGGTCTTGTGATATTCCACTCTAGCAGAAGGCTCATACAGCAAGTATGTTGTGAAGAGGTCTGCTTTTGTAGCAACAGTTTTGAACTAGGGCATAGTTAATTTAATTCAGGGTACATTTGAAGAGCTCTACGTAGGGTCCATTTACGCAGTAGTATTTTTGTTGAAAGAATGAGTTTATATTTTGACTTCACAAATGCAAGTGATACCTCTAAACTGCAAATCACTGAAAAAAGAGAGAGAAAATGACATAAAATTATGTGGTATTTACTTACACTGAATTATGAAGTTGGTGTAGAAATCAGTAAATCAGTTAAATTTCAAGACTATTGTAAAAAAAATAATACAAATTAAAAATTTATAAAATTTTGTTTTTCATTTCACTTTAGGAACCTTTGCCACAAAAGAAACTGTATTCATCAAATAACACTGACTACAGGTGACTACAGGTGTGGAACTACCTAGATTCATAACTAATTCATAATTCAAATTCATTCATTCATTCAAAAATCATTCATAGACAGCTGACAAACATCTAAAGGTTCAGTAATAACCATAAATAATATAGGAAGAGTTATTTGATTGTCAGCTTTCTGCAGAAAAATCATGAGACTATCTACAATACTGTTAATATAATTGTCATTGGTGCAATTGATAGTTTTTTCAATTTTGATTATTTTTGGTATATGTGATTTTCTCTCGAAAGAAAACAACCATTAATTATAACAATAGAATGGGGATCAATCTCAACTTGTGGAACTTCATTACCAATTTTGTAATTAGTCAAATACACATTTCATGAATACCATCTAATTTTCAAGATGGCGGCGGTGTAGGTTTCTTGTGTTGATAGCTCTATAGAAAGTCTTGTTTCATCAATTATATTATCTTAACAAGTGAAATTTTAGTAACATTTAAGTTCCTAATATCTTAGCTCCAATAATTGTTAGTGAGCGTATAAATTTATTAATTAATGTTAACCTTTAAAAATCCACACCGCTGATCTCTCCGCACGCCATTCGTGTACATCGTAGTTCTCTTATAATGGTACATGGTATAGTGACTTTTTCTGTGTTCATGTATATTTACTTTAGTGATGATTACTCTGTGTAATTAGATTTACTTTCTATTTTTCTAGTTTTAATATTAATGTAAATTAGCTTGTGCTCAGTGTGTGAATTTTAGGCCTACAGATCCAACTTAACCTAACCAACTAAGGATTCGTTAGCTACTATTGTAAGTAAGTCATCAATATTTTATTATATTCTGGTCATCTACTCAACACCTTGATATTGTTTTATTACTTCACTTAATTCAATTCCTTTTATTAAGCAACTCACTTGTGTACAACAGCTAATAGCACATAACCTTACATTCAATATGGACATGTGGTCATACGAGTTTATCATTTCCACTTTCAACAAAGCTATTCAAAATAAAATATTAAAAAATTCTTTTATTCAAGAAATCCAAGAACGTCTTCTATTGTTGTCCCAAAATAATTGTAATGTCACCCGTACATGGATCCCTTCCCACCGAGGAATAAAGGGAAATGAAGATTCTGACTACTCAGCAAAGAACGCTTCTAAACTTCCTTTACCCAATAACTCCATATCTGGTGCCCTTAAAGACTTTAAGAAACTTCTTCTATTATCAACATTACGACTATGGGATTGGAAATGGAAATCAAAATATTCAAAATGACGTTTAGTTAGGAAGTCAGTACTAGAACCCTCTCTTTTCCTCAACTTCAAAAGAAAATTTCAAGTTATTTTATCAAGACTGCAAATTCATTTCATTTTAATTTGAGTCACAGTTATTTATTTAAAAAGACAAATCCAGATCCATGTCCAAATTGTGGTGAAATTATTACTACATCCCATGTATTAGTCGAGTTCACAAGTTATCTCAGGAAAAAAAATTAAGTTTGAAAATGATATTCAATCTTTGTTAAATTCCACTTTGCAGGGTGACAAAATTATTAAATATTTATGTGCTGCAAAATTAGAAAAATACATATAGTATTTTTTTTCTTGTAAAAAGAAAAATTAACATGCTTGTTATAAATATGTCTGTGATTGTTTTAACTTGTTAAAAGACGTCATAAAATATTATTTTATAATTAAATGAATATATTGACATATAATGTAAAATTATAAAACATGTTTTGATCGCTTACGACCATGTAGTAACAGAGCGATTTAAAATAAACCTTTTTTTAAAGATCTTCTTGAACCCCATCAATACATTTCTTCCTTAGAGAATGAGAACAAGAGGCTAAAAGAGGTCTAGCATGAACACAAAAACCACTGAACTTTAGTCGGACTATATAACACAAACAAAATGTCCAGTTGGCGTCCATACATTTTCCTCCTCCCAACTTCTCTTCCCAAACCCGTTTTGCACCTTTGGCCAACACACACGTAAAACCAGCATCCCTCACAACCCAAACAACGCCTCCCAAGAACTCATGTTGCTCACAAAACGCAACAACCAAAACATGGCGATGTGAGGAACACACAGAAAACAAACACTCTCTTAGGTAAACCAAAGGTAATTATACTTGCTGACAGCCACGGTTTGCACATGTCCTCCCTGCTGAGAAAGAAACTCCCTTCTCATGAGATCAGAGGGTTTTTAAACCCAATGCCAAATTGGCAAATGTGACAAGTGAGATTGACAGCCATACGTGTGGTTTCACAATTAGGGACCCAGTAGTTGTCATTGGTGGGGTCAATGACATTGATCAAGGTGCCTCAATTAATGTACAAGAAAACTTTTAAAAACTCAATGAGGTCTCCAAGAAAACAAATCTAATCATGACGATCCTGTCACTCAAACATGACACCACAAAATACAACACTAAAATCCACCAAACAAACTAGGAAATCATATTCCTTGCTAGAAACACACGAATTAAAATTGCAGACCTTGGATCCTTAGAACAAATTTTACTCGCGATGGTCTGCATCTTTCCATGAAAGGGAAACGCAAATTTTGTCAGTCTGGATAGCCGAGATTGTTAAGTTGTTTGATGAATAAGACATGGACAACATGGATAAGAGCCAAAAATTAATTGCTTATTTATCCTTGAAAATAGATTTTATTACATGGGAGTTTTTGTTTCATTCAAAATTCAAGTAGTATATGACTTAGTGTAGGGATCACAGAACTTTGAAAATGTGCACACAATTGTTCACTTCTCCCCATAGCACGTCATACCAGTTTTAACTGGTATGACGTGATATATATATATATTGAAACGATACGGGAATATACCCCCATCTCACCACAACCGCCTACACAAAGACACCGACATACGGGAAGGAGCGAAAGGTACGGCAGGCGCAAACTACGCCATCTGTCCGCGGCTGACCGAAGAGCGGAGTGCGAATTCGCGAACACAGTTTTTTCCGGCGGTCAAGACGAAGGGAGGAGAAGTGGCGACCCCTCCGAGGTTGCCCCAGGCCATATCTCGATCTCGTAAATACCGTGAGACACGACGGAAAGGCTCTCTGTTAATCCGGCGACGCGGGCGATGGCACTAGTTCTATGAGTCTGGTAGCGTGGGCGAACGCGTAAGTTCTCTAGGAATTTGGTAGTGAAAGTGAATAATTGAGTGGTGTGAGCGTGGAGGATTAGTTGGTATAGGAGTGTGATTGCAATACGAACATATTAGTAATCAGCAGCAAGCTCGTTAGAAAGAAAGCGGTCAGAGCGAAGTAAGAACAGTGAACGTTTTTTTAAATATACGTAGTATAGAGAAGGTTATGTAATGCTGCGGAAAATCGATTTTTTTCAACGGAAATACACATTTTGGGGCCACCTGATATCGAAAAAGTGTTGTTTTTTTTTCAAAACTTTTTTTTTTTTTTCGTCCGTCCGCCCGTCCGTCCGTCTGTGAACACTACTAGCGCCTAGTTAAAGCTTTCAAATTTCGAAAAACATTCTGTAAAATTTAGGGTTACATTTAGGTTTACATGAAGCTCCCCGGACATTTTCAAAATTTTCTCAAAAAACGGCTCCAATTTTTTTCTTTAAATTTCTTGTAAGAAAAGAGTATAATACAGTTATAAAGATGGCATAGGTCCAATTTTCAGGGTTAACTCTGAATCTTGAAAATTGAAAACGTTTGAACGTTTGAACGTTTGAACAACTGCAAAATTGGAGACAGATTTTTCCTTCAAATAAAATTGGGTGTCTATAAATAGTTCTTTCATAAAGGTTATGTACATGTTTTGAAAATATTAGTCGTGTTCGTGCAATAGGGCGTGAAATATTTGCAATTTTAAAAAATTACAAAAACAATTTTTTTTCAAAAACGGCTCCAAATTTTTTATTAAATTTTTGGTGTGGGTAGCGTGAAATGTACCGTACACGATGACATATACGCCTTATTGCTCTATTCCTTTGTTTTCTCAAAAATTACAAAACTATTTTTTTCACTTGTCTCTCACGTCGGTAATACATTAGGGGCGATTTCTTCACGTAGGTGTATTTATGAGTACACGTGCTTTAAATAATGTCAAAGTTTCTCGAAAACTCAATAGTTTTCTGTTGAAACAAGCTCAAAATTCAGCATTTTCTGTAACGCTCGAAGGCCATTTTCTCAAAAATGGCTCCAAAAACTCAGTAGATTCCTATGAAAAAGAGCTTCAAATTTCGAATTTGAAATAATCCTTAATCGCCATTTCCTTAAAAACGGCTTCAAATATTTCAATGCCAATGTCTATATAGGACGAGGTTTTACTCTTCTTTAATATTATTGAAGGTATATTTCGATTCTACTGTTATGAAACCGAAAAGTTGAGAAAATGTGAAAAAAATGTACTTTGGCTGACGATGGATGGCAGCTGGCGAGAGGATGGGCACCACCGTAAAGCCAGTTCACACCTAGGAAATTAGAAAACTTTACTACGAGAAAGTCTGTGCCATTCTGTAGCACCTCTAGTTTAATATTGTTGGTATGTAAAGAACAGTTGTACTATACGTATCCTATGTTACTGCAGTTTTCAGAATACATTTTTGTTAAAGCATTTAATTTATTGCAGTGTTATACGACTACATTATATTGATCTCGAGCAGTATGTGCGCTTTTTGGAAAGTAACTTTGTGTGGTTTTATTCAGCAGCAGTTTTGTTGCCACGGGCAACTAGTGGATCCTTAAACATTACGTGAAATCAGTAGAAATTATCTAGTCGCAGTCTCACTTTACGAATATCTTATAACTTCGGTTCATTAGCTCCTTCGATTTCCAGTAAAATATCGAAATGAGTCTCGCGGCAAACAGGTTGTAGGAAACAACATTTACAATGGTTTACATCGACCCCCCAAAGAAAAGTATGTAAAGAATATGAGTATTGTCATTCTGAATACCTTTTCATTGGAACAAATGTACACATTGTTTTGCACTTATAATTGGTTGGTTGGTTGGTTGTTAGTGATTCCGCGCGTCAACTACTGAGGTGATTAGACTCATAAGTGTAGTACATGTGTTTTCAACGGGAGGCTTCTCTTGCTGGATGGCGATATCCATCGCTGACGTACGTCAACCACTTTGGTCTTTACTCCCATAAGTGTAGTGCGTGTTTTTGCTCGGGAAGTAGCGTTGTCTTCCCCTGCTATATGGCAAGATCCGGCCCCGACTTACCGTCGGGTAGCGGGCTTTCCCTACAGCCAGATATCTCCCACCATCGGGGCACCGCCCCAACCGGAACAAACTCGAAGCTCTGGGAATGTGTGGTAATGTAGTGCATGTTAGTGTAAGTGTGAGGGAAGAGGATAGAACCAGGAAGAAGCAGGAAATATCGCGCGCGGCCCGTTTCTAGGGTACTGCTCCGGCATTCGCCTGGTGTTGATCGGAGAAACCACGGAAAACTACGGATCAGAGCAGCCCGCCGCTAGAATTCTCCTCCAGACAGCGACTGAATTCGACCTAGCTGACAAGTTAGTGTCGAAAATCTTGCCACTGTTAGGGCTCGAACCTAGGACCTCTCGGTCAGAGACACTGTAGTGACATCACTTGATGCATTGAGCCACCTCTTCCGGTCACTTATAATTTAATGCATGATGTATTGTGCAGTGAAATTCAAAGTAAATTAATTATATTGATCGTAGCTTCCAGCAATATTTGCATTATTGATATCAGGAATTACATATTAAAGACTGTATTTGATATACTTCCTTGCCATTGTAATGTTAATGGAACAAAATTCCTCACTTGGATGCACAACAAGTGAATACAAAATATTTTTAACTCCACTTTAATTATAGACAATTAAAATATATGATGTTTTAATCGGACTGCTTCATCACGGCGGGACAAAAACCTCTGACGCAACGTAGTACCTTCCCATGTATTGCTTCTCCCGCTGGTGATGTCCGACGGCTGAAGGACGCCCAGGGATGAGACGTCTGAAAACAAAATTCCTCGCATCAGCGACTCATCGTAGCAGCGTCTACGTTAATCGGTTGCGCAACACCTGCCACCTGCACCCGAGACAACAACCCCTTCAGAAACCGAACGCATACCGGGAGAGGTGGTTCAGGGCATCAACGTATGTCACTGCAGTGCCTCTGACTAGGAGGTTCTACGGTTCGAGTCCCGACTGAAGAAGGATTTTTGACATTAGCGACATAGCTACGTAGGTCGAATTCATCGGCTATATGAAAGAGAATTCTAGCGGCTTGCTGCTCTAATTGGTAGTTTATCATGGTTTCTCTGATCAACACGTGGCGAATGCCGAAGCAGAACCCTAACAAACACGCCACGGGCCGCGCGCAATATTTCCTTCGCTTTCCTTGTCCTTTCACTTACTTACACTTATATGCACTACATTAACACACACACTAACATGGACTACACTAACGCAATGCCGGGAGACCGGTCAGGAGCTTTGAGTTGTTCCGGCTGGAGCGGTGTCCCGCTGGAGGGAGAGACCTGGTTGAGTGGAAAACCCCGTTAGCCGACGTTAGGTCGGCGCTGGATCTCGCCGTCCAGCGGGGGAAGATCACCACCACCTCCCGGGAAAACCGGACATTACTTTCGACAAGTAAGTAGCTACTCCACATATTTTGGAACATTTAGTAACTTTGTAAGTTAGTTGTGAATTCTTTCATAAAGATTCCCTGCAGATTCAAAGCGGAGAGCATTGTGGATTAGAGCTGCACGAAGAGACAATTGGCAGCCTAGCGATTACAGGAGGTTATGTTCGGCTCATTTCCAAGAACACGATGTTAGAACTGTGTACATTTGTTTGTGTTTGTGTGTGTGTGTGTGTGTTGTGTGTTGTGTATTGTATATGACGTATTGTTAGACATGTAGTAATAGATGGTATTGGTTTGACAAAGGTGTTTTGGAGCTACCAATATGGCGCACTGGCTTCACTTTCTGACGACGGAAGAGGTTGGTAATGGCATCTCCATATACTCATAGCTCCATGTCCCGGTCAGAGACGCTGCTGTGACATCATTTGTTGCCTGAGTCATATCAGCCCGAGGGACGCCACCAATCGCGCCCAGAACTACAATCTTTCACTAGAAACTCACTATAATATCACTACAGAACTTTGAAAAGTTGAATACTTTGTATCATGTGTGTATAATAAATGGGAAATACTCTTTCTTTTTGAGAGTTAATTGAAGTGTGAACACACATGATTTTAGGCATGAAAAGGCATTTAATTTCTAAGTAACGTTTGAAAGCAAAGTGTAATTGAAAGATGATTTGTTGGTGCGGGATATCTACAGTATCGCTGACCATTGTCCCTCTTGTTTTATAATACTGAACCAAGGTCCACCCATTTATTAATGTATGATATTACCTCAGCTTAATAAAATTATTGTTCACTTATTCATTACTAAATTTCTTCTCAAAATACAGAAAAAAATAAATATTTTATTATATAAATTTGAAGATCGGCAAATGAAATGTCCAAATATCTATATTTTTTAAATTGTCCCAACATTGTGGGGGACAGTTGCCCCCTCTTGCCCCCCCTCCCTGATCACGCCTCTGCCACACCGTCACCATCACCGCTTCCACCGCTACCACCGTCATCGCTCCCACCAGCGCGTGCACAGACCGGCACTTGACCACGCGTCTGGCGTCGCGATCTGCGCATGCGCAGCCGGTATATTCCTAAACTAAAAACATCTCTCTTCGATCGCTCTCTTCTCTCTCCGTTATCGCGGAGAGTCTCTGTATCATTTTCTGTCTACGCGTCGCAGTTCGACAAGGTCAGGGAGTCATTCATGCTGGGGCAAAAGCCAGTCGTGGTGTTCCAAAATATTGACTAAAGGAAAACGAGACGACGCGACGTGGCGGTCAATGTTTTCAGTTCGACGCTTAGTGCAAGTTGATTCATATTCCGCACCAAATCGCCAGGGACATCCTCTAGTATACGAGTTTTCGGACTCGAATGGTCCTAGAGACTGTGGATCTTACCAACTTCACGTAAATCACCCGCCATTCTAAGGACACTGGTTTAGGGACTTTTCATTGCACTTTAAGTTTAGTGAGGGCCCAGTTCAGAGGAGTCGACCCTGAAAGAAACTCCCCATGAATTGGCACATATACGATGAAGTCAATTTGTTTAGCTGCGGATCGCATAATTTCGGATCGCACAACTGCACTCTTGAACCTGTGGAAGCATATCGTCAACTTTTTATTGAATTTGGCATTTTGGTGTGATATTCTCATCCCATTATTTGTTTTTGAATTTTTAAACCAGGCGCATGAAACAATGCCAGGTAAGAGCGTGTTAAAATTACGCATACAAATAGTGTTAAATTACAAATATTGAATAGTACAGAAAGATACAAAGTTATTACTCTATTATTGAGAATTCGAAAGCGAAGTATGGAAGAAAAAGGATGATGAAGATCGATTCTGACTTGTATGTGAAGTGGCGTATTTATTTAGGTAAGACGTTTATGAAATGTAACAAATCTTAAATTTTCGCACGAAGGACGAGATTTTTGCATTACTACAGGCATGTATTTTGTAGATTTTTTGTTTATATCTACAAATTGCGAATTTAAGTATATACGATTTATGGTGCACTAATTAGCAGTTACACGTTCCTTCCGGCCACTATTATATTACATAACTAAACGGTAGCACAAACCTGTACAGTGGTAATCCCACTGATCCAGATAGACAAGTTCGAAAAAAGTATATACGGTAATTGATCATATTTAATTCATATTGTTTGGTCTAATAGCGAAGGCACATGTGAATAAATTAACACTACACCTACATTAACGCAAACATTAACAATACGCAACATTACAACATTACAAATGTATATAAACCTCTAAAATGCAGAACCGGAAGAGATGACTTGGCATCTACTGATGTCACTGCAGAGCCTCTGACCGGGAGGTCCTAAGTTCGAATCCCGACGTGGCAGGATTTTCGACACTAGCTTGTCAGCTAGGTCGAGTTCAGTCGCTGTCTGGAGGAGAATTCTGCTCTGATCGGTAGTTTTCCGTTGTCTCTCCGATCAACATCAGGCGAATGCCGGAGCAGTACCCTAACAAACGGGCCACGGACCGCGCACGATCTTTCCTACCTCTTCCTTGTCCTACCCTCACCCCTTATACACACATTTACACTAACATGCACTGTAGTACGCTGGGAGACCAGTCTCGAGCGTAGAGCTTGTCTCGGCTGGGGCGGTGTCCCGCTGGTAGGAGATACTCGGTTTAGGGAAACCCCGCTACCCGACGGTAAGTCGGGGCCGAATATTGCCATATAGCAGGGGAATACAACGCTACTTCCCGAGCAAAAACACGCACTACACTTACGGGACTAATGACCAACGTTGACGCGCCCGGAATCACTAACACTCAATCTAAAATACAGTGTATAATAGTGTTGATCCCTGTACTAATCGTGCACTTTTTCTTGATACTCATTAGCGGGAGGTGCGGGGAGAGGCGGGTCCTGTCTACGTCACGGCAGTGCAGTGCTGTCAACTTGATCGACAGAAAACTCAGCGTAATAGTGCGTCTTGGAATACATAGCAATTAGAAACAAAGCAAAGTTTTTTTTTTTTAATTCCGAAGAAATAATAAATACTTGTACGCAAAGGTCGTTAGAAATAGAGAGCGAAAGTTGAGAAGTCCGCATTGTAAACGACGAAGGTTGGCAGCACTGCAAACTGAGCCGTGACGTTCCGAGTAGAGCTCACATTTCCTACTGGGCCGTGCGGTGCCGGGCAGAGCTAGAACTAGGGAGCTGGAGGATCAAGAAAACGTGCGCGCATAGTACGCGCCACCGTGGACCAGTCACCATCGCCGACAACAGCAAGCGCCCGCACCGCCACCTTGAGGCTATCACTCACTACGGCGCGGCGGCGGCAGCGGCCTCTGCCCCCCCCCCCCCTACGCACGAGGCCACGATCGCTTCGCCGGCGAGGCACAGCAGTGGCCGCTCGCCTGCCTCACGAGCCGAAGCGTCGTCCCTCGCCGCTAACAGAGAGCTGCAACGCGGGTGAGTGGCAGCGGTCAACATTGTTTTGATGCCTTTGGACTCCTCAATCTGGTTGATGCTGTTGTCTCTTCAAAGGCGTGCGCGGACTAAAAGAAGGCGGGGAGGGGCAGCTACATTTCTGGGCCTTTTTTCCCATTAAACCTTTCTATTTACTGATGACCAGGGCCCGGATAATTATGTAATAACATATTTTCCTAACGTAACTCTGTGAAGTCGAATCAACGATATATTCACGTTTCATATCGGTTAATGCCAAAAAACGGTGACTTTTTAGTACATATTTTTACATATTTTGACCGAACGTACATATATTTACATATTTTACTCATAAAAACATATTTTGACATATTACTAATTTTTTCCGATTTCCTGAAAGTTTTTTTTATTTAATTCTTTATATTTCATGTATGTTTTTGATAAGGAATCACCTAGACAAACAATTCAGCATTGTCAAACATTTTTATCTGTAGCGTCCTCTCTAAATGACGCTATTGTAATTGCGTTGAAATGAGTCTGTCCATAAATACGGACGGTATTGCAAATAAAAGGGCAAGATGACGATGGAATCCATAGCTTCTGGTACGTAAATTTTCAGTGCGAGCAAGGCAGAGAACAGAATGGAAGTTTAGTTTGTGAAAATATACATTTAGCAGGCGATATCACGCACCCACTTCGCATCTTTAAGTCGTCTCCCTGGACTTCGATACCCTTCACCAGAAACCACTCGCACCAGCTCACAAGGTTCCGTTGACATTTTTCTTTCTCCGAGTGTCACACGTGAACCTCCGCCATTGTTCGTAAATTATCTCTTTGGGACGAAAATCTGAAGTAAAAACGATGTGACACTAAAACGGTTGGATTAATCCTTATGGGGCAGTGGTAACACAGAGTGAGAATTTGGCAAAAGCAAGTACGACTTTTCAGAGCAGTTAGCAAGATCGCTTCTGGTAAGAACGTCTTAAGTGGAATTTATACGATCTAAGAATAAATTGGTTCAATTTGAACCAGCATTGGTTTTATTCCCTCATCCGTGAGAAACATTGAACAGTGACACTGTTAATTCACTTTAAATTTTTAATACGCCTTATTCTGTTTCGTTTCAAAATGTCAAAGGACAAAATTCCTCTGATGTGAGTGTAAGACTGAAGCACTTCACAGAAATATCCAAACCCCCAAACAGTTCTTATTGACTGAATGTCATGCTCGCCAAAGTCCTGAGCCTCAGAAATCTCACTTTTCAATTGATTTTTGTTGTGCTTAAGGTTTGTGCCGACGTTTCTATACGTAAATTATTCAATCCAGTGCTATGTGCTAAGGGGCCTTGCAAGGGGGGGGGGAGGTCCATGGCTACCCTTATCCCCCTCTGCGCACGCACATGACTAAGTGAATTTTGATTGATTGGTTATTGTTTCCGAGCGCGTCAACACCTAAGGCCATTAGTCCCGAAAAAGGTAGGGCATGTTTTTATCACGGGAGGTGGTGGTGAATTTCCACCGATGGATGGCGAGATTGGCATAAACCTACAAGTGGGCTTGCGGGTTTTCCCAAACAGGTATCTCCCGCAAGCGAGGCACCGCCCCAACCGGGACAAGCTCTAAGTTTCTGAATGATCTCCCTATATGTGTGGTAGTGAAGTGCATGTAAGTGTAAATGTGCGTAAGACATGGGTGATGATAGGGCAAGGAGGAGGAAGGAAGATCGCGTGGGGTCCGTGTTTGTTAAAGTACTGCTCCGGCATTCACATGGTGTTGGCCGGAGAAACCACGGAAAACTACCGATCAGAGCAACCGGCCGCCATAATTCTCCCCCAGACAGCAGTATCGCTAATGTCGAAAATTGTACCACGGTTGGGACTGAAACCCTAAGATCTTCTGGTCAGAGCCACTGCAGTGACATCAATTGAGCTGCAGATCAATTGATCTAAGCTGGTCACTATATGAATTTAAACACGAGCAAGTACAGCACCATTTCGTATTTTCTTTTACCCGTCTATTATAAAAATTAATGTTTACAAGGATTGGTGACCCTAGTGAAGGTCTTTCTGGTCGTTGTTTTGGTGTGTTTTTCCCCCCTGAAGCTGTTGTATTGTTCATTCATTACTTTTAGCCTGTAATTATTTTTAATTGAATGTTTGTTTCAATTTATTTTTACCTTTCAAAAAAGGTTATTGCAGAGACAGTTTAAGCCAACATTTTTCATTTGAACAATTACTCCTTATAAACAATGTTTCGGAACTAATATTAGAAAGTGGTGTGTAGAATACTGTCAAATGGTGGATAAGTAGATTATCGAACATAAAATGTAATCCAATACTCACATCAATAGTTAATTCCATTTTATAAAAATTATAACCGCACTTCTAAGAATAACACATGTTATTTTTGATGTTCTTTTTGTCATTATCCTTTCCATAGTCAGCATCCTCATCATCGTCATAGACATTGTGTTGTTGGGTAATATTTGTTGTAGTTGTTATAATCGATAAGTTCATAATACTGCAGAGACCGCACGTAAGAAAGAAAAATAATACACGGATGTATGAATCTGTGTAAACTAAAAATATCTTGAAGGTCTTATCAGGATTGAAAGTTTGATTTGGATACACGCTGGGTCCAAGAGTTATTCGGGGCTACTTATCGCAAAGTTTTTAGATTATTATCGTCAGAGATAGAGAAGATTGATGTGGGCATTTACTCGTAATGCGCAGTCGTAGTATTGAATTTCTGAATCTAGATAACTTAATAGATCTGTATAAGATAGCCATACAATATAGAGTTAATGGTACTTTTATTGTTCTCAATATTGATATTATTATTTTAAAATAATTTAAAATTATAGTTTTAATATTCTTAACTGTAATGTTTGTAAATTGAAGAATTCTGCCATGAGGTTACATAAACCTTCCTGCACAAATTATCTATCTGGCTATCCGTCTGTCTGTATATCTAACAATGTATCTACCTAATAATAAGAATGACAACCCTCGTCACGAAGGGAGGTGAAATCAGTAAGGAATCAGCCCATTGCCCGACTTTAAGGATGGAATTAAGTCGGTATGGAGAAGGATGTCAGTGTAGCGCATGTTATCAATATATCATTTATTCATATCTTCAAATATCTTTCATAATTCTTAATATATTCGTATCTCATCTTCTACTATTTCTTACATCAACAACCTTGCTCTTCCTGATAAGACACAATCGTTATATTCGCACAGTCTATGTCACTACTGCTCGTTTATAGACCTGGAATGAACTGAAAAGAAAGAAAAAAACGCAGAAACGAATGGTTAGTTGCGTTCTGAAACTCTCAGCAAGACAGTGGTCGGCCTTGACCACGCTAATAAAAACTAGTGCCTGTAATTTGCCGCAAAACCTGACCGGCCTCAAAACCTGATCTGCCGGTCTACAAAGTATCTTTTGCGACCTTGGAACAACGTGCGAACTAGTATTGGATGGTTAATTTTAGTCCAAATTTCGTATTCAGTTCTCTGCTCTTTACCTTCCCTATCACCACGTGTTCTGTCACCGCTCACTCGAACTCCGAGGCGGCTGCGTGACACTAAGAAGTCGCAGCCTTGCGGGAGCCTTCCATGTACTATTTCCTTTTTCTTTTTTCTTTTTTTCAACTCTCATGGACGATACAAGGAAAAGAAACTCATCTTTTCTGCAGAACGATTTTATCGTGAACGTCGCCACTTATTATATGGCCAAATGATTCCACTGTCCTGTGAGATTTTATTATGAAAATTTACTACTAAATCTATGTTTTCTAAACATGTTTCTTCTTATTTCTTCTGACTGAGAGTGTTGAGGAGGTTGCAAAATAGCTTGTTTTTGGGAGAGTATCAAACGATGATTCGGGTTGACAACAAGACTCCTTCCTCCTTTTGTAACCACGACACCAGGGAAACTTCTGAAAGCCAATTATTTAAGAACTATTAGTTTACCTCAGCGTACGAATTATTGAGTATTGAAGAAGTTTTCGTGTTTGAAAGAAGTTTGAAGCACTTTCAGTATTTCCAAAGAGTTTTATTCGAAAGACTTGTCGCCTTTCTCTCTGGAAGCCCGCCCACAGATTTTGCAGAAAAAATATTATAAGTCCAACGCGGGAAGTTTAAAATGTATTCCTTTTGCTGTTAATTAGCGCCAAGGAATTGTTATAAATGATTGAATTCCTAGTAAGGAGCCAAATTTGAATTAATTTTGGCCGCCTATGTGCCATGGGAGGTTCTTGAGTTCGAATACCGGTAGTGGCAGGATTTTCGACACTAGCTGCATAACGTCTTAGTCTTCATCATCATCATCATCATCATCATCTTCTTCTTCTTCTTCTTCTTCTTCTTCTTCTTCCCGACAGGGTTTAGGTCATGAGACCTGTTCCGGCACTAATTTTTCTTCTCGGTCTACCAATGTCCCTTCTTCCTTCTGTCCTATAGTATGAGCTATACGTACATAGCTATGAAGGGAAGTCGGTTCTTTGGCATTCTTGGTACATGATTGTACCACTTTAACTTATTTTCGAGATATTTTCGTACAGTTCTATGACTTTTATAAACCTCTTATTTCAGAATTCCGTTTCTTGTCTAGTAGCGAGTACCCAAATGTGTTTCGCAGAAATTTCATTATTGCAGTTTATATTTTTTAAAATCTTTTTCGTGTATACTCATGTTTTGCTGGCGTACATAAGTGGGAGGACTGCAAATTTCTTGTAAAACTTCGTGTCTCCTGTCGTGTTCGGTTTCTCAGATACTTGTGTATCGTTCCACGAACATTTCGGAATTTTACAAGTTTATCTTCCACGTCATGATTTATATGAAAACATATATCACAGTTTAAGTTCTTGAAGTTGCTAACTTGAACTACATTGTAGTTTCCTATTGCTATTTTAGATCTTACTGAATATTTGCCTCGAAATGACTGTTGATTTTTGAGCGGACATTTTAAGTCCATATTCTTCGAGGGATTTTTAAGATAAAAATGGACATTTGGAGTTTGTTTTCAGTCACTTGTATCTTGATTCACTCTCTTGTATTACTCTTACATATTCACTCTCTTATATCTATCTACTCTCTTGAGGAGAATTCCAGCGGCTGGCTGCTCAGATCGGAAGTTTTCTGTGATCATTACCAGGCGAATACCGGAACACTACCCTAACAAACGGGCCGAGGTGCATGCACGATTTTCCTTTCTCTTCCTTGTCTTATCCCCTCCCCTTACACACACATACACTTCACAACCGCACATGCCAGGAGGCCATTCAGAAGCCGAACTACAGATTTAATTTTTTAGTATTGCTAATAAAATAATAATCCATACATCTGGCTCTACTACTTCCGCAACTGATAAGAGGAGAAGTTAAAAAACATGCGTATGGTGAAGCTACATTTGTAAACAGCAAAATACAGTGAAATGTAAACAACCAGCTAATTCGGGAATCAAGACTTTTTCCGTAACATATACACTGCAAAGGACAAATTCATCATGTACTTATATTTTCTTGGGTATATAGCTGAATGCCAGGCGTTTCCTGGGCACTTATTTATCACAATCAATTATTAAATAACCACACCCGTCTCGCCTTCTGTGCCAGCTCAGTACGCTTTATCCACAGTATGTGTAGTAAGAGTTGTGTAATAATTTTCCCATCCACCCCCTTTAGGATTTCTGGAGGTGTCTTACCCCGACTGTATTATTTTGTTTATTGTTGTATTAATGCATACCAAGTTTTGTTGCCACTTGAAGGGATGGTATTGTTCCCACTTTAAGGAAACAAGCTGGAACACCAACGCGCGCGTTTGAACGTACACTTGACATTGGTTCCATTTCATTTACATTACTAATAAACACAAGAAGATTCGCTGATAGTTAACTATGTACTTTGGCTATAGTGAACGTAGGCATTACGTCCTGGAAATAAATTCCCTCCTGGAAAAAAATAGATCGCCTCGTGGTTACAAATTCCGTCACTAGGCAGCTTGGGAAAATGATCGTCGGCAAAAGGTCATAATCGAGGAAGTCTCCCTGAGGTGGAAGTAGCGGGGTCCACGATACTTAGACACAGTTGGCGACGCAAAATCAAGTATGGAGAGAGCATGGATCAGAGGCAATACTGCTGAAAAATGTATGAAGCTGACAACTGAAAATAATTAATTTTATAAGGTCAAATTAAGTTCCTTTTCTAAAGTGGGTTAATTTTCAGTTCGTGTTGTTAATGTATTTTGCTGTATCTCTATTAATAATATCAATCATTTTGGAGATATTCTATTTAATTTTCACATCGTCAGTTGTAGTGAACCTCTGATATAGTGAACCTCTGATATAGTGAAACTCTGATATAGTGAACCTCTGATATAGTGAACCTGTGATATAGTGAACCTGAGGCAGTTTTTACATTGCTGGTGAAATAAATAATTGTATATATAATAGTTATGTTCATTTTAAAACTGTTATAATATAATTAATATACGTATTGTTGTATCCAGTTTAAAGAAATAAAGTATACCTCGGTCTTAAGTTCGACTTCAATTTTCTGTTCATAAAACAATGCAGTTGACCTTGGAAGTATTCGATTGGTTTACGTATCTTCACTCATTTTGTAATTAAAAACTAATAAAAATATTATTTCGCTTTAAATGATAGTTTATGACTGCAATTATGGTTGTTTTCCCGTTTCTAAACTTTTTAGAACATGTGTTACATAAAATGTCATACAGTAGCTAACGACACCGACAACACTATCTGTTGGTTAAAATTTAAAAGTTCTGTCACAATGAACTCTCGTGTGATGAAATAATTTTACTATATATTTATTTAGTTTCAATATTTCTAATAGTTAATACTGCGTATTAATTTCATCTCCATTGACAATTCTTAAATAATGTCCACTCGTACGTAATTTCACCAATAATCAGATTAATCCAGCATTTCGTCAATAAAACATACTTTATAAATATTATTATCATATCATTAGTCTCTGACGTTTTTATAACGTGAAATTCGACCAAAGCGAACACTTGACGTGCATAATTCTACAGACCTATTAGTTCACTTTTATGATCGCCAATGCTGATGGGAGCGCTACTATTTGTTTACATCGAGTACGCCTACATCCTCAAATATCACACATGTGGAGTAGGGAACAATGTCTCACAGTAAACAACGAAATGACGATAACCATGACCGGAAGCGGTAGCTAGGTGCATCAACTGATGTCACTGCAGCGCCTGGGACCGGGAGGTCCTAGGTTCGAGTCCTGACGGCGGCAGGATTTTCGACACTAGCTTTTCAGTTAGGTCGAATTCAGTCGCTGTCTGGAGGAGAATTCTAGCGGCCGGCTGCTCTGATCGGTAGTTTTCCGTGGTTTCTCCGATCAACACCAGGCGAATGCCGGAGCAGTACCCTAACAAACGGGTCACGGACCGCGCGCGATCTGTCCTTCCTCTTCCTTGTCCTATCCTCTCCCCTTACACACACACACACACACACACACACACACACACACTATCATGCACTACACTACCACATATTCCGGGAGACCGGTCGGGAGCTTAGGGAACGCGCCCGGAAACACGAAAAAATCAACCAATCAATCAATCGGGAGCTTAGGGCTTGTCCCGGCTGGGGCGGTGCCCCGCTGGTGGGAGAGTCTTGGTTAGGGGGAAACCCCACTGGCCGACGGTAGGTCGGCGCCGGATCTCGCCATCCAGCGGGGGAAGATCACCGCCATCTCCCGAGAAAAAAATGCACTACACTTACGGGACTAATGACCACAGTAGTTGACGCGCCCGGAAACACGAAAAAATCAATCAATCAATCAATCGGGAGCTTAGAGCTTGTCCTGGCTGGGGCGGTGTCCCGCTGGTGGGAGAGTCCTGGTTAGGGGGAAACCCCACTAGCTGACGTTAGGTCGGGGCCGGATATCGTCATCCAGTGGGGGAAGATCACCGCTATCTCCCGAGAAAAAGCATGCACTACACTAACGGGACTAATGACCAGAGCAGTTGACGCGCCCGGAAACACGAAAAAATCAATTAATCAATCAAACGATAATAATGTGAAAACTCCACACGGAGAGGAAAAGTATTAATAACAACATTCTCGTGCGTCATTCGCCATCAGTCAATCTACCGTTACCTTCAAAATATCAGGTTACATATAATTAATTTGCTATCAGGTCGAACTTTCTTAACCATTCGACTGGGCAAAACACGGACTGTATTTGGGAATGTACTGGAATTATGTCATAGGTGTTCGGGCATGTGCTTTCAAATCTCTAATACTAAAGAACATTATTTCTTTCGATTTGATGCCTATTCTACTTACAGGTGTATATGGAATGCAAGATCTAGAAATGAAGTAAACAATAGAGATCAATTAAAATAATTTGATGATTGTCACTTGAAGTGGAGGTAGCGATATTGTTCGGTTGCAAACCACCACTAAGCAAATATTCTCGGATCTCGAAAATCACCATTTACAATATTTAAATAGTTGAGAGTAATTACTAGAACCCGGAAGTTTGGCAAAATGCCTTTTTATTATTGTTACGATTTTATGACATTTAACAATATGAATAACTTAGTTGTATTTCTGGAGATGTTTTAATACATTTTCATTTTGCCTATTTTAGCTTCTGATGCCTTATTTTGATATTTTGACTTATTTGTACATTTTATGGCTTTTTGTCATTATTTTCCCTTACCCCCTCCTGGCACCAATCACTATCAAACTGGAAACATACCTAAAAGCCTCGTCAACATGAAGACACGGTCGTGTATTGTCTTTTTGTGAATGCGGACGCTCGTGCCAGATAGTGGTAAAAATCTAAAAGATGATACCTTAAAATAAAATAAATGCCTGAACTTCCGGGCTCTAGTATTTACATTGTTTTAATGAAGCAGAGCAATAATAGCTCTTTCTGGTAAAACAACTCACTTAGTTTTAATAAATTTTGCGCAAGTTTACATGAGAAATACACCGCTCACGTCCGATTCGTTATCACTCAGTTTCTCACACGTCTTTAGGAATACCACCGGAGCTTCTAAATATTTCCAGGTCAATAAATAGTTCTTCGCCGATCCGGCTGCTGTGTCGTAGCGATCTCGGACCGAAGGGTCGCGGGTTCGAGTGCAGCCTCGGGCATGGTTATATTTGTGTTCATCCTTTCACCCCTTATCATCACCATATCGTTTCATCTCCACAGTTGCCATAACTCCAATAGTGGTCGCTAATGACCTAAATGTTGATGCGACCTTAAATAACAAAAAAAAAGTTCTTTAACGTCGTTGGTTGATTGGCCACGTCAACTGGTTTGATCATTGGTCCTGCTAGGGTACTGAATGCTGGGGGGTAGCGGTGTTCCCCCACTCATTGGTGATATCTAGCGCCAATTTACGTTCGGTATAGATTAGAGAATGTACATTCGGTATAGATCTAGCGCCAATTTCGCTGGGTATAGATTAGAGAAACCGCGGGAAAGTAGCGATAGAGCAATCGGCCGCTACAATTCTACAGACAGAGGCTGAATTCGATCTAGCTAAGTAGTTAGTGTCGAAAATCCTCCACTGTTGGGACTCGAATTCGAAGGACTCAATTATTAGCTTTGTCATGTTCAATTACATTTTGTCCTTCAATCACTACATACTGCTTACTGCCTCTATACTTCTTTCTCTCTCTTTCTTTGAGAATTCTCGAACACTTTACAGTTCTCACGATCAGGTCCGCTTGAACAAAACACGAGGTCCGGGACAGTAGACGGCGCCCCTTATTCCATACAAGCGCCCCCTCCCCCCTCTATAAACAGCATTCACCTGTCCATGCAAAAGAAATATAGCATTTATAACGGTTGATTTGAATTATAACTAAATACAATTTTTTCTATGTGTTGGAAGGAAAAAATCTGTGCCTCAATGAAGTCGGGTGACTGGGTAAGTTGCCCGAACTGCCTCCCCCCTCACACCTTTCTGGATGCATCTGCTAAGATCTTACCTGTTTCAGACTTTGCTGTTGATTTTTGTGGTATTAAGGACATTTTCGTACTATTTGACCTCGTTGTCATTCTGGCATTGTCAGTCTTAAAATGTGTTGTATAAATTTGACTTTTACAAAAGGCAGATGAAAATCATTGAAAGGATGTAAGCACTAAGTAAACTAAGAACACTCAGTATAAAAGGACGATCACAGTTTGGAACTGACAAGAAAAAAAATATATTCTCCCACTTTAAAACCTTTAATCTCGACACCTCGTCACAACACACAACATATGTACGGGAAGCAGAAGGAGGGAACGTGAGTGACAGGGGGAAAAGTTCGTTTTCACAATTTTATTTTTTTAACATTTTGTTAGTGCCAATTCTGCGCCAAGACTGGTAAGGGAACGTCTATAAATTACTTAACGTTAAAGAGGGAGGAGTATACATCTTACAGATCTCTAATCAATATTTATCTTCTGCTGCCAAGGGCCTAACTGGCAAAAGGCAATGTCAACTCATTAAAAAATAAAGAGGGTGAGGAGGTTTGAGGCAATGTATGTTGCGCTGCGTTACACTGAACTAGAGGGAGAAGTTAGTTTAAAGTTATGAAATGCTGATTTTTTTAAAATTTCGAACATTTGCTGAAATAATTCATGTTATTCAGTCTTGTAATAAAATTTTAATATGTTAACAATTTTTTAAATTAATAAACTGAGATGTACAAAGTTTCACAATAAATATAAATTTCATCAATGGCGTATTCATTGTATATGTTAAATTATAAAGAAAATATCCTTAACTGATCTATAGTACATACTAAAATTCAATTAAATTGACGCAGTAGACTCTGCCCATGCATCCACGATGGCGTCAGCATGGCTTGTTATCAGAAGTTTTCTCGCCTGCGCGTCCTCTGTTCACCCAAAAATTGTCCCTATCTTATCGTCAGCTTCGCCATCTAATTCGAACTTTAATTAACATTAATTTTAATATATAACAAGGATAAATTAATACAAATGGTTTTTGCTGTTATGTAATATACAATTACTTATTGTAAAATTTGAGTGTTGCTGCAAGCGTTACTTAATTTTATAGGGTGCTTCAAGCAGGCGATACAGTTGGGGAGAGGGGGAGTTCAAAGTACTCCAAATTTGAGTTAGATAATTTATGAATGGTCCCTTAATTTAACACGTTCAGAATGGCAGGAAACGTAGAGGTGTCCTTACCTTACACAAACTTGTTACAAAAGTCCTGGGTATTATAAAATCGTGTGATGAGTGTGATCACATGATGAATTCCAATCGGTAGGTTATTCAATGTACTAACTCCACAACTAATTTTAATTTTTGTTTAAAGTGTATTCTTAATCTACTTGAAACTTTCTTAACGTACACCAAAGATATATCGAATCAAAGAATATTAATTTAATTTAAATAACAGAGAAAATATATTTGTCACATATAAATGACTTGTGCATTTGTGTGTGCAATGAAATGACCATTTGAAAACGCATCAAATGTGATTTTGAGTTGAAACGTCTAGATGTGTAGGTTACGTGCATGCCTTCACGCCTATTTCGTCATTTGTATCCTTTTCGCGGCGGGCTACCTTTCACCGAGAGCGACACGATCAGTATTACCCTCCAGCTCTAGAAGTAAAAAAAAAAAACTTCCAGCAACCGTGACAGGACTCGAACCTGCAATCTTCGGATCCGAAGTCCGACGCCTTATCCATTAGGCCACACGGTCTGCGCGCTTTATTCTCAATGTGGGTAATAATGACTCGACAGAAGACCATGCCATCCGCATGACTCATCAAGTTAATGGTCAATACGGTCCGAAAATACGGTCCGTCTACCCGTCTCGTAGAATAGTTTGTGTACACTCGAACGTAAAAGCACTATCGATCTTCTGCTCATGCGCAGTTCAAGTTTCGCATCACTTTAGTGCATCTGCGCATGCCCAGAAGATCGATAGTGCTGTCCGCTATGGCGTGCACAAACTCTCTCTGTTCTTTTTGAGCAAGGAGGGAGTTTCGAAAGCTGTCAGCAGAACGACCATCATACAGTCCAAATTTACCATTTGGACTGTATAAATATGTATTAACAACCTGTAACAACTATTGTACTACAGCCTCCGGGTCAATGACCCCCATCTCGATCAGGATTTTCGTCCAGTTTCCCTGATCCATTGAGCAAATGCTGAGATGGCCCCTTATTTTGCTTCTGGACATAAATGTAACTTCATTTTCTGTGCACGTCTTCTAGAATTCAGTGGGAAATACAATTATTCAAATTATCGTTTCCATGTTGTAGCGGCAGGAAGTATTATTCCGAAGGACAACATGGATAAGAGCCCAAAATTTATTGATTATTTATCCTTGAAAATAGATTTTATTACATGGGAGCTTTTTTTTCTTTCTTCAAAATTTAAGTAGTATATGACTTAGTGTAGGGATCACAGAATTTTGAAAATGTGCACACAATTCACTTTTCCCCATGGCACGTCATACGCAGTTTTAACTGTTTTTTGACGTAAAATAAATAAATAAATAAATAAATAAAAATAAATAAATAAATAAAAATAAATAAATAAAAATAAATAAATAAATAAATAAAAATAAATAAATAAATCAATAAACGAAAGAAGTCATCCTAGAATTTTTAAACTGTTTTAGTGTTAATTTTCCATGTTCCTCTCCTTGCGCCCCTCCCCATCCTTTCGTTTATTTCTCTCTTTTCGATCCTCCCTCTCCTTTCATCCATCCCCCTCCTTTCGCTCCTCCCTCTCTTTTCACCCCTCTCTCTCTTTTCACCCCTCTCTCTCTTTTCGCCCCTCCCTCTCTTTTCGACCATCTCTCTCTTTTCGACCCTCTCCCTACCTTCACTCCTCCCTCTCCTTTCGCCCCTCCCTCTCCTTTCGCTCCTCCCTCTCCTTTCGCTCCTCCCTCTCCTTTCGCTCCTCCCTCTCCTTTCGCTCCTCCCTCTCCTTTCGCTCCTCCCTCTCCTTTCGCTCCTCCCTCTCCTTTCGCTCCTCCCTCTCCTTTCGCTCCTCCCTCTCCTTTCGCTCCTCCCCCTCCTTTCGCTCCTCCCTCTCCTTTCGCTCCTCCCTCTCCTTTCGGCTCCTCCCTCTCCTTTCAGCTCCTCCCTCTCCTTTCGCTCCTCCCTCTTCTTTCGCTCCTCCCTCTGCTTTCGCTCCCTCCCTCTCCTTTCGCTCCTCCCTCTCCCTTTCGCTCCTCCCTCTCCTTTCGCTCCTCCCTCTCCTTTCGCTCCTCCCCTCTCCTGCTTTCACCCTCCCTCCCTCTCCTTTCTCTCCACTCCCTCTCCTTTCTCTCCTCCCTCTCCTTTCAGCTCCTCCTCTCCTTTCGCTCCTCCTCTCCTTTCAGCTCCTCCCACTCCCTTCGCTCATCCCTCTCCTTTCACCCCTCCCCCTCGTTTCGCCTCACGCCCTCCTTTCGCTCCTCCCTCTCCTTTTTGCTCCTCCCTCTCCTTTCGCCCATCCCTCTCCTTGCGCCCCTCCCCATCCTTTCGTTTATTCCTCTCTTTTCGATCCTCCCTCTCCTTTCATCCATCCCTCTCCTTTCGCTCCTCCCTCTCTTTTCACCCCCCTCTCCTTTCGCCCCTCCTTCTCTTTTCGACCATCCCTCTCTTTTCGACCCTCTCCCTACCTTCGCTCCTCCTTCTCCTTTCGCTCCTCCCTCTCCTTTCGCTCCTCCCTCTCCTTTCGATTCTACCTCCCCTTTCGCTCCTCCCTCTCCTTTCACCCCTCCCCCTCGTTTCGCCTCTCCCCCTCCTTTCGCTTCTTCCTCTCCTTTTGGTCCTCCCTCTCCCTTGTCTCATCCCTCTCGTTTCGCTCTTCCCTCCCCTTTGGGTCCTCTCTCTCTTTTCTCTCCCTCCGATAGTTCTCCTCCGCCCTCTTCGCTCCCCTTGTTCATTCCTCCCCGTTCGCTCCGCTCTCCCCTCCCACTCGCTTCACCCGGTGCGCCGCTCACGCCCCGCGTCAGACGCTTTGGGGATTGCATTTAAGTGAATAGAAAAAACACATTTTAGGGTAACATTTTAATTTTCAACTACTCTATTTTGGTTTTTGATTTCTCAAAAATTAAATTTGACCATTAGGAAAGAATGCCATTCACATGCCTCATGCCGAATTATTCAAGCCCACCTGAAAAATGTGGGTAAATTTGTTTTTATTTAAGATTTTTAGGTGTTATTATGTTGCGTGTCCGCTTCTGGGGACGTCCCGGAAGTACCATGGGAACATACTGCAGGCAATATCAGTGTGAAGATTAATTACGAGTAAATACATACGAACATTAATGACGATAAACTGGTAACTGTTGCGGGAATCAGCACGAGAATGACGTGAAATTCTTGTTTGATGTAGTTCCTTTATAAGTGAATACCAATGTGAATACTAATTTGTTCCCAGATATGTACTTACCGGAACAGAATTATCATACAAGGTAAACAGTAGTACTGGTAGTTCACACGAAGTATTGTTTTATGTGAGAATTGAGAATAGAACAGAAATAACCTATAATCAAGAGTAGTTGAGCTAATTAGGACTAGAGTCTTCAGAGTACTCTTTGCTGTGCGGGTTACGCCGCGTCAAAGGCTGTGATGCTGCCGTGCAGCCTTCGACGCGGTGTCACCCGTACAGGCTAGAGCACTCGCAAAACTCTGGCCGAGGAAGCCTACGACTTCGATTAGTTTCCTTCCGACATTAATGACTTAAAATATGTTGAAGGCCCCGTAGCCATAAACTAAATTTTGGGATGTCTGAAACTACAAAAGAGACGGCTCAGACTATACGTTTTGGTCGACAATGCCGTATTAGATGGTGATAAGTGACACTCATTAACGCACTTTTTGTTTCCACATTATAATCTTGGGAATTATTTCATCCTCAAAAGAGTTACATCACACTGTGTTTTATTTTTTGTTACCATGTAATTCTTTTTAGCAATTAGTTGTTTACATAAAGTGTGGTGTTCTCTTGCCTCAAATAAACTGCTAATCTCTCCTTAGTTCCTATTGGCTTTCTGAAAATCTTCCCTCGTTGTAATGTCTCATTAAGAGTATTAAATAGAGCTTGGAATATTTCATGAGACATCCTAAAATATTGAAATTTGGTTATCTACTTCAACCAGGTCTGGACTTTCAATTCCTTTTTTGTCAGTCTCGTTCTATTTATACTAGAAACCCTGAATACGGGTTTTCTTCGACTTTTTGCCTCATCTATTATAAACGAACACAACTATTACTTTTTCACGTAACATTATGTAGCCGTTTCGCACAATACAAGGAAGGGAACAAGGAATCTATCTATCAGAAGTGTCCCGTCCCATCCCGTCCTGTTGCGTCCCGTCCCGTCCTACTCTGTCCAGTCCATTTCAGTCCGGTCCCGTCCGGTTCCGTCCAGTCGCTTCTGGTTCCGTCCGGTCCCGTCTAGTTCAGTACCGCTTCGCTTTAAAGGTTCTAGGGCGGCGCCCTCCCCAGAAAAATCAACCAGTTGAAAAGTTGCAGAAAGTATTAAACTTGCAATAAATCGACTCATTTAATTTGTGCTTATCGTCGCCACAGTTTTTGAGGAAAAATTTACTTTTATGTGCCCGCTTAAACGAAAAATAAATGTTTTTGGAATGGGTTGCATCGTGGACTATCGCGAGTCCGTCCGAAGTTGGTGCCTGCGAGGTAAACGAAGCATGGGGAAGAGTGGGGGTACTGGAAATAGGGTGGGGGCAGCGTGCTGCTTAGGGTTTTGTTCGGCAGAGTCCATGGCTATTAACTAAGCTAAAACTACAGACCCTTTCATCTGATTTCATAAATTAGTTTCGTTTGCTGGTTGTTTATTCATCTTGTTTTCGCGTGAACACAATTGTACTTTCCGTTATCAACGTAAAAGTTGTCTTAGACAAGGATTAAAATCCCGATACGTGCAAATCGGTTGTACACTACATGCTATAGTTTTCCTTGTTCAAGAATTGTTTTGAAGAGGTGAAATAATGAATGTGATAGTTCGGACTAACATGCCTCCTCTCCTAATTCGCAACCCACTGGCCGCCACTGGTCCCGTCCCGGTCTAGAAAGAGCAACCCCCACAATAACTGCTGTCCGTTCCGTTCCGTTCCGTGTCATTCTGTGTCGTTCCGTGCCGTTTCGTTCCGTTGAATACACACGTCTTTCGCATCTGTCACATGAAAATATTCGTTTTCATCAGAATGACCTAGAAATTAACTGAGAATTGTGTAACGGGAAAGCTTTTTTGAAAGAGTTTGTTCGATTTAGAGAGGCCACGCCTCCTTCCCTTCCCTGAAAAACCACCCCTGCTTTACAGATAACATCAAACTTGATATTCTTGGTAAAAAATGCGTAGTTCAATGTATTATATTAATGTTTTTCCTATTGTTTCAGTAAAATGTATCGATTTGTGACAAAGAAGGTCTTGTTACAAATGAGTAATGGCTACCGCATACGCTTTCCACCGCTAAGGCCTGGGTTCAATGCCAGGCCAATCCGTTTTGAATTTGTGGAGCACAAACCGAGCTCTCCGTAAGATTTCTCAGGATTCTTCCCATTTCTTCTTCTCATACCAACATTTCTCCATAATAATTCAGCTCATTGTCTTTATCGTTATCATTTTATTTATTACTCGTCACTCACAGCATACGGGCTTCAAGGACTTAATCTACTGAAGAGCCACTAATCTCAAATAAAAAATAAAATTAATTAGTTAAAATAAAAACAAATTAATATAAAATTAAAACGAATAAAACATTTTAAGTAATATTAAAATAAATTTAAATAAATTTGTTTAAAATATTTAAAATAGATAATTAAAATAGATAAATATATTTAAAAGTAATTAAAATAGATAAATATATTTAAAAATAATTTAAATAAATACAAAATTAAAAAAGTAATAGATGACATTGTCTTGTGTGGACCAATCCTTCTTCTCAAGAGGGAAGTCGTCGATACCACTAATATAAATGTTTACACCTATATGTGTGTGTCAGTCTGAAAACGTGTAGGCGAAAACGTACGCCAGCACTTCGTTAAGTATTGTTTCCCCAACCTGTTAAAGGAAAATACAAGGTTCGCATCTTGTAAATCGGCATTCGAAGAAACTTATGAAATATTTATCGTTTTTATCTAGTTTTTGTTGATCCATTGAACAAATGCTGAGATATTCCTTCTTTTGTTTTCTAATCAATACATGAAGCTTTTCTCCCCTCCCTAGGCATCACACAAAGACTTAAATGTTTTTGTAGTCAAATATAGAAAGTAAATAATATTATTTAGCTTTAGTGCATGTTTGTGGGAATGCTGATGAGGTATTGTAGAGAATATTAAGGGATTTTTTAAAAATTTGTTGCGTCTACAACTTGACGCAACGCGTCTCCCCTTAGGGCGTTGTGCGCTATGCGCTGGGGAGTAATCCTCCATTACAAATATGTCATGTCACGTCACAGTCAGTTTTCAAGAGGACCGCCAGGTAGCATCTCTTTGTCAATTTAGATTTATTCAGAGCAAATAAATACAAACACTTATTTTGCATTTCATTTAGATTATTTATAGACTGATGATACCGGCAAAGCCGTCGAAAGCTGTCTTTTTGAATAAATCGAAGTTGATCAATTACTTCGTCCTAAGTGCTTGTTGTTGTTTCTGTATCTAGAGTGCAGAATATTTCACTTCCCTGGAAATAAGTTGTTGGATCTGATGATGATGATAATATTCCTGTCCAGTTGTATATTAACGCATTTTTTAATTTCAAACATTTCAGGCAAGATGCTGCTTTTGGCTTTGCAGGCAGTGGCACTATTAGTGCTCTTACTTTTGCTGCCGTATTATCTGATGTTCATGACCCGGAGAGCTCGACTCGTTGAGCCTATTCCAGGACCCAAACCTCTGCCTTTCCTTGGCAATGTTCTTGAATTTGGGCGAAACGGTACAGGTAAGTTCTGTCTTTTGAAATTGCTACTATTATCATTATAACATTGAGGATCTTGAATTATATTTTCCTTTCCACCTCTTGATCTTTAGAGAAATTTTCTCTTGCTTCTTTTAATATTTCACCTCAATGAAAAGGAATTAAGGTTATAGCAGTGTACTTGAAACAGAACTAGGCAAATACACACCATCACAAATATTTCTCTATGAATTTCAGGTCATGCAGTTAGAGAAAAACTACAGTTTAACAAAAATTAATTAATTTATTTCATGATTCTCATTGAAATAACAAAATAAGTGTGTTTCCCATACACTATACTCAAATAATTACGAAAAATTATGTTAATAACTTATTTCATGAAAGAAGGAATAAGAGAAAATTTGAGGAATTGAAATGCATTAAATACTTTCGTACAACATGTTTTGAAATTTCTGTTACTAGTTGCCGTCCTAAGAAATATTAAGTTTGAAGATCTCGTGACTTGATAATAAGGCTTTCTATGCTTAAAATGTTCAAGTTTGACCTCCCGGCCTTCTTTCTGTTTTTCCAAATATTTATAGGTTTCTTTTAGAGAGGTTCATCCGAAATAATGGAAAAAAGCTCGCATTCATTAATACCCGGAAACTGTAGAGGAAACGTGCGCAAAATACTTGTAGCACATTGCACTCGGTTTTTAACTTCTTTTGGCGTAAAATGTATTTAAAAAATGTTTAGCTGTAATACAATTTGGACAATTCACAAATATCTTCCAACAATTCTCCACAATATATCCAACAATTTTTATATAATATGCACAATGTAGAATTAAGGGCTGTTGAATTGGATGGTTAAGCTTAACAACGTAACTTACTCTTAGACCACTTCTGTCTAAACTCGTAAATAATTGCCGGAATGCTGGATCTTGATCATCCTACAATTTTACGTATTTGAAATACTAGCAAAAAGAATTATAAGCTCCGATGATAGTCCTTCTCTCACATGGGATTTCATATTTTAGGGATTATTTGCTACATCTGTTTCACAATAAGTGGCTGCTTTCATCAACTGCATAACACTGTTCCGTTAATTGACTGACACGTGTCCGACACTGACACGTGTCCGAAAATAAATTATTCTGAATGTGTCAGACTAAATGTTAAAATCGTCGAAGACATCTAGAGGGGATATAAGGAGAGATTTTTGCCAATGGGCATGTAGTGGGAAACTCCATATAAAAATGTACAATTTTAAGCATGCTTCTCTGATTGGGAAGCATTGGTGATTGGCAGGTACAAATTCTGACGAAGTCAGAGAATTTCTTATATCTTTCAAACATCAGTGCAGGTTGACTTACCTTTCAATCAGGAGCGGGATGTTGAAAATTGCATTTGTTTGTAACTTATCTGATATTTCCCATCACATTCATTCTCAGAAAGTGATTTCGTTCGAACCCCATATGCCTTAGAAGTTTCATTTTGAGTCATTCCATAGTTGTTGTTTTTTTTATGTCTACCATAACGAGCAAATAAACCTTATAAGGAAGACAGCAGTAGAAATATTTTATACGCATCTATGTGAAGCACTCTTCCCTATCCTATCTCTGTGGGGACGGGGGGGGGGTGATATTCTGAAATGGTACCGTCTTGCCTTTTCATAGAATGAACGGAATGAAGTCACACTCGTTGTGGTAAAGTGTTTTGTGGTATGTTCTTGTGTGCATAAGAGTTTCTCAGATCGTTATTTAGTTTTCTGGATGTATTGTGCTATTTTCCTGATAGTCGTGATTTTCGGTCTTGTAACGTTTGTTATTCACAGTGATATTTGCTTTCTTTTGATTTATGAAGGTACTCTATGCGCATATCCTTTACAAATTTGAATACGTTAAGAACTATTTTATAGGGCATTTCTTCTGTCAAGTTGGTGGCTTTGTATTCAATAGTGATTCAAATTAGTATTACCATAACATTAGCCACTGGTGCTGGAAATTTTAAATGGAGGGGCCGAACACTTTTCAGATATAATCCCATTTTTAAGATTACCTTTGTTTTATTACATAGTTGTCCTCTTTTCAACGGTCGTATTTAAAAATTCTTATTTTTCATTACCAATGCAACTGAATCACTACTTCCATCTCACTTACGTTTAACATCACTAAAAAATAACGCAGTTTGTAAAAAAATGCACAAAAATCGCAGGTATTTTTCACAAAGGAAGAAGTGTTTGTGTTCAAACTAATCAGTCCATGTCATTTTCATTTAAAAGTCTAGTATCTGTTCTTGAAAGTGGAAATGGTGTCCGTTTGGTAGTCCTTTCGTCAGCTCTGTCTCAGTGGAAGTTAATTGTTGATACGTGTACTGTATTGTCGCGTGAAAACGAGTAATGTTTTTAACTGTACCATGCTCATTTACTTACAGTTTGCTACATTTTTCTTCCAGAAATTATGACGCAGCTTGCCAGACTTCGCCAGAAATATGGTTATTTTTATCGAGCTTGGTTTGGCCCATATTTATACATATGTGTAGCTCATCCCCAACAAGCAGAGGTATTGTTGAAGAATTTGGATTTATTATAAAATATTTAGTTTCTTGGTTTAATTGTTATAAACTGCCTCAAATTCTTGTTCTAAATACAGAGTGGTCCAAAAACATGTACACACTCGGCGCCATCGATGTTTTTTAGGTGTTCATTGGGCTCATTTTGAACACGCGTAAATGTAAGAACTTATAAAAAAACATTCAATTGAAATGGCAAGCAAGAATTACATCCATATGTCTTCCCGTTCCAAATATATTCACTGTCACAGGAATACATTATTTGGAACCCTCTTTACAATCAATTTAAATTCATTGAAGCAAAAGCTATATTTTCTCTCTACAGACTCAATTTCTTATATTCTTGGAGGAATCCATGTGCTGCACTTTAATAAAGCAATATCGAGCAGATTATCATTCTATGTAAATAATTTCAAATGGTTTCCCTGGAATTCAATAAAGGATAATAAAATATATTTCTATCATAAGAATATTGTCTCAGTACTAGTATGTTATTAAACACATTTTGATTTTTTTAAAATATTTCCTGAAAAGTATTAGAAAAAACAACCAATATAATACTTTTATTGTAATGTTTGGAAATAACCTAACGATAATTATCTGAAACATTTTTCTGCAATTGTGTGTACTCTTCCAGGTTTTCATGACGTCAAACGTCAACATTACTAAAAGTATGAACTACAAATTTTTGGAACCATGGTTGGGTTTGGGTCTTTTAACATCCACAGGTAACAAAACTACTATATTCTTCTTTTAGCAGATATGTGTAAATATGAACATGATTGTTCTATGTGAATAGGCCACAAGTGGAAGACGCACAGAAAAATATTAACTCCAACCTTTCATTTTAAAATTCTGGAGGAGTTTGTGGACGTATTCAACTTCCATGGAAATGTAATGATACAGAAAATGAAGAAAGAAGTTAATGGCCCGGAGTTTGATGTGCATAAATATATTACACTATGTACCCTAGATTCTGTTTGTGGTAAGATAAAATCATAGTTTCTAAAGATATTGATAATTTTTAGGTTTAAATATTTATCATTGGACGGTCTGAAATGATGTTTAATGTTGTAGACTATTTTAATCCGATTTCACTTTAAATAGATTTTCATTTTCTAGACTAACTTTACTCACGTCATCAATAAATTAATTTTTTGCTGTATTTGAAATAGATCTCTCTTTGATATCGTAGGTTTTCTCACAATTTATTTCTCGCATTGGTATTATCTGATTGTGTTGCTTATGGCATGAACTAGCTACGGAAATATGCAGGGCCGCGCCAACACTACTGTAAACGGTGTACCGCACAAGGGCGACATTTCTTACAGGGTGGCAAAACTTCAGGCGTTTTTTAATATTGGCATTATTTGTACATTTTTTAAATTTTACACGAAAAAGTTTTCTTTTTTATTCACAAATATAAGAACTCTTTTAGTGTCAAATCATGTACAAAAAAATACACTTCCTTTTCCCTCAAAATAATACATTTCCTTTCACTCTCATTCTAAGAGAAAGAGAGGTAACTCAAATTAATATTGATTATATGCATACACACACATTCTATTTTATTCTAATTGAAAAATAAAACCATGTAAATTTATATTATTTTTTTAATCTTTTGTTTCGATTTCAGAGGCTGCAATGGGAGTTTCAATGCACGTACAAGACAACAAGAATAATGCTTATGTTAAAGCTCTGAAAAAGTATGTAGCGTAATCTACCAAATGTCTTATGAACAAAATGTACTCTCACAATTGAAGGAAAAATATTTTAACAAAATATTCATCGACAGATCTGTTCATTGATTTTTAATTCTTTGCCGCATACTATTTACGGTGTTTAGAGTTTAAAGTTTGCTTGGTGTAAAGTTATATTGTAATGGTGAAAAGAAGGACGGCGGTCATACATCAAAATTACTTTTCTTGTGGGTCCTCGATAACGAAACAAGCCGTGCTACAACACCACATACTTTCTCACGTTATTGGAAACGGCTACATAACATTGAAATATTTCATTTTCTGCACTAATAACACCTCAGCTATCATTTAAAAACGTCTAATTCAGCTAAGAAGCGAGCAACCCACTGTTGCCAGTTTAGCATTGTCAAAAATTTGGTGCGGTTTTTGAGAAAATATTCATAAATTCGAATCCCAAATTACCCAAAAACTACTCGTTTATGCAAAAACTTGTACATGACCTTTTTCAAAAAACTGATTTTGTACAACAGACTTTGTCTGAGGCAAAAATCTCTATCTTCAATTTTGTACTTCTAATTATTTATTTTTTGAAAAACCGAGCGATAACGGAAAATGGGACTGGCACCAATCTTACAGTGGCACTAACACATAAGTGAACAAAAGTTAAAGAAACATTTGAGCGGTTTTGAAAAAAATATTCGTACATTTCAGGCGCAAATTCCGCAAAAACTACTCGTTTTTTTTAAAAAATTGTACATGACCTTCTTTAAAAAGCTAATTTTGAACATTCTTTGTCTGTGACAATAGTCTCTATCTTCAATTTTGAAGTTTGATTTTTTTTTCACATTTTCGAAAAATTGGAGATTTCAACGAAAATGAGACCATTCTCTTGAAGGTCGTTCGCTGTATTCAGCAACAAAATTTAATCAAAAAAATTGGAGCCATTGTTTTGAAACTTTGAAAACGACCGAGTGGCTTCATGTACAGTATCACCCAAAATTAAAATATCGGGTCCAAATCCCTGGGGCCTCGACATGAGCCAGAATATCAACGAATACGGAATATCAATTTTGGAGAAAATCGGCTGAACGGTTTGTACGCTAGCGTTGTGCACAGATACATGGACAAACGGACGGACAGACACAGACGTTTTGGCGTCAATAGATTTTTCGGTATGAAGGAAGCGCAAAACATGAATTCTGGCTACACCACATGTTAGAAGAATTTTTTTCTACATTTAGCAACTGGATATATCCACTTTTTCGTCCGCCAAGAAGTGTATTTGTGTTGAAAATTTGCTGTTTTCCGGCGCACGATTACAATAATTTCTCTTCTTACGTTAGTAAGTGCAAGAAAGTAAAAATTGATAAATCTTACATATGCAGTAAATAACTTTCAACATGTTGTGCAATCAGAAACCACGTTTTGTGGATTCTGATATCGAAAAACTGGCTTACGGCAGTACGACAGTCCGCCAGCCTGCTCACCTGTCTTCCCCGCCTGCCACCCGTCCGTCCGCCCGTCCGTCCGCCCGTCTGTCCGCCCGTCTGTCCGCCCGTCTGTCCGCCCGTCTGTCCGCCCGTCTGTCCGCCCGTCCGTCCGCCCGTCCGTCCGCCCGTCTGTCCGCCCGTCTGTCCGCCCGTCCGTCCGCCCGTCCGTCTGCCCGTCTGTCCGCCCGTCTGTCCGCCCGTCTGTCCGCCCGTCTGTCCGCCCGTCTGTCCGCCCGTCTGTCCGCCCGTCTGTCCGCCCGTCTGTCCGCCCGTCTGTCCGCCCGTCTGTCCGCCCGTCTGTCCGCCCGTCCGTCCGCCCGTCCGTCCGCCCGTCTGTCCGCCCGTCTGTCCGCCCGTCTGTCCGCCCGTCCGTCGCCCGTCTGTCCGCCCGTCTGTCCGCCCGTCTGTCCGCCCGTCTGTCCGCCCGTCTGTCCGCCCGTCTGTCCGCCCGTCTGTCCGCCCGTCTGTCCGCCCGTGTCAATTAGTTCGGAAAGTCTGACGCAAAAGCTTCTACAACTACATTGGATTCCCCAGAGTTGCTTCACACATTCACATTTTTGCCCCTTAATTTTTTTAAATTTTAAAACTCAACAAACTTGGTCTGATTTGTGTACTGTAGGCAAATATATATAAGCATTAAAAGGTTACTATTTTGTATGCTTATGTGAATAAGGTGAATAAGTTTTAAGTCACATTAAATTGAAAAAACGATCTTTGCACTTTTAAGAAATGTATTTTCTCTAGTATTGCACTTACATGTCTGGTTTTCTTCTTATTTAGTTCATCTTCCTCAAATTCAATGTTCCAAGGCATTTGCAAATTTAGTATAAAAAGTACCCTTGAAATATTTCGTATCTTACAAATTCTGCCATGCGATTTTCATTTCATTTGGCTGGTTTGTAAACAATCTGGGTGCCAACCTCGTGGAAGAAAATTATAGTGCCGTGGACTAAAAATAACCACGGGGTACTGGGGTTTAATCAACGCCACCTACATAGATCTGTTTAGTTGGTTTAATTCTCGGCATACTCACTAAGAACGCAGCGCCAAAACACGCAAAAACACGTTTCTAGAAATTTCTTTGAATCTTCTGGCCGGATCCGAAAACAAATTATCAGTTCCTCATCAGGAGACCGATCCACGTCGAATGACATCTCGTATGTCTCGATTGATGCACGAGTAGTGGTCTAGCGTGTCTGGTGGTCTGAGTAACGGAAACCACACAACTGCACATCTGCACACTCAAGGAGTTACTCGAATACTATATTGGAATAATATGTTTATTGAATCGGTTCATGAGTAGTTTGTCACCTAGAATAATGTTTCATGACCAGTTCTTGACCCTTAGAAAACATGGGTCTTAATGACAATATTTCTCAGGTTGAGCTTTTATGTTATAACATAGAAGCTTTAACCTATATTAACCCTATAAGCTATATATATATATATATATATATATATATATATATATATATATATATATATATATATATATATATATATAACATCGGCTATAGCCAATGAAATTTATTTATTATGTAATCAGTTTTAATACTTTTTTTATTTGCAGTGTGGGAGACATAGTTATGCAAAGGAGTGTTCGACCTTGGCTTTTTCCAAATTTTATATTCAATAACTCTGAATATGGAAAACAACAGAAAGCTTCTATAAAAATTTTACATGATACATCAAATGAGGTAAAGGGTTCGTTTGGTAATTTAGAATATTGAGCAAGTTGTTACATTGTAATGATAGTTTTCTTGATAATTACTCATTTTTGTTATAGATTATAGCAAACAGAAAGAAAGAGTTCTTTTCAAAGGATAATGGAGTTGCAAATAAATCAAAAGAAAATGAATTTGGTGAGTGAAAATAGCATTTTTAAATTAAGACAAAGAAAATCTTAATACATAAGTAAAAGGAATACAAATCTTAATACGTAAAAGGAAGACAATGGGTATTTCAACAGTGCTTTATTCGTTAGCGAGAAACTTTAGGAGGGCGGAACCGCGAAGGATACACATTGTCCCGAGTACATAAAGATTTATTAACATCTTGTAATCAGTAATGATTACTTTTCACGAAGGATTTATTTTTCATCAATTTTTATTCAATTTTTTTGCTTTCGTTTTAAAAACACACACACTTTATAGGTAATAACGACTAATAAATAAAGATGACAAACGGTAGTTGCAATTGGCATTGTGCTGTAAATCATGTACACTTATTGTGTAAGTCATGACATAAGCGGTTCTACCGTGTTAAATACTACGTTGGTGAATACTATGGCGCTGGTTTGCGTTTCTTCACAGACGCCGACGCTATTTGATTAACTTAAAAACACTCTCTGGCTATAATAACTAACTCAATATAATTGCAGTAGAATATGTATTCGGATTAAAATTTCTTTAATAAAAGATGCGTTTAATTGGGAACGTTTTTGCATCGAGTTGCTAGAGTTCCTCGTTAGCGTGGTGTAAGACAAGAAAATCTATGCCGTCAGAGGACAAATTGCATGTCCGAGAATAAATTTTAATAATATAAGAAACTGCCATGTAATTGTTTATGTTCATTCCGAGAAACAATAAAACTGATACAAATAAATAGTTATGAATAAAAAAGTGTTGTGCTCAAGACGATGTAATTTATCTTACGAAGCCACAATGTTTTCTTTGTTTACTCAGTTGCAGTGATAAAACTATTGTCATGAGAAATAAGTTTCACTTAAATCTCGTTGGAAATATTGGAAAATTAGGAAATTAGAAAATTAGGAAAGGAAGACTGCGGTTTCAGCTTTTACGTTTGGATTTAAGTGAAATGAGATCATTGACCGTATATCCATGTTCATTTGCAGGACAAAAGAAAAGATTGGCATTTTTGGATTTGCTCTTGCAATACAAAAGAGATGGAGGAAATTTAACTGATGAAGAAATAAGAGAAGAAGTGGACACATTTATGTTTGAGGTTTGTAGTGGTTGCCCCTTGCAAGTAGAAAAACATTTCAAATCTAGTGCTCATTTTCAAAATTGTTGTATTTGTTATTACAGGGGCACGATACTGTTTCTTCGGGATTGGGCTTCTGTTTGTGGTTGCTGGCAAAACATCCACAGTGTCAGGTACCATACTTTTAATTGACATTCTCAAGTTCTAACATAGTTTTAATTTATGGATGAGATACAATGAAATTTTCAGTGAAGAAAATCACTCCGATCTATTAGCATATAATGAGGTATTTTGTTGGCAGGTGGTAGAATGTATGGTTATATTGCGGTGATGTGCAGGGCTTGGAAGTTTTACATGAATGACCGTGCCTATAAAAAGGCTCTTCAAAGGCATTACGAAAGCTCAAAGGCATATCAAATACTTTTTTCTATCTAACGTCTACCTTCACTATCTAACCTGTTGACACAATGTGACATGTAGGGAAGAAATGCAATATGTTATTTTCAAGATATACATTTGCTGACCTGGAAGGTTTTTTCTGAACTGTTTCGAAACACCCTTTCACGAAGTAGCGTTTTTTGTAACATCATGACCACCAACGTTTAAATTGATGTGAATAGTAGGAATTCTGATGTGGTGTTGTTGACGTTCTTATGAGAAGAAATAAAGGAGGTCATCTTCGTCAACATATTATGTTGTTGTTATGTATTATGTATAATATGTTGACGAAGATGACCTCTTTATTTTCTTCTTAAACTGAAGTGTATGAAAACAGTCAGGAACGGTTACTGGGAATTTGTCCTGGCTTGAGGTGACGATTAATTCCACGTAATCCTTAAAAGTATAAATGTGATCGGCATGCTTTAATTTCCTCTTCAGAACAGCAATATTCCGATCGCACAGGAGGACGCAGTCTTTGAAATGGTAAATGTTTTTATATTTCCCTGAACAAACAAGGGCTAACATGATCCTCAACACTGTGATTTCTAATCTGATCTCCACTCGATCTGAAAATATGTGGAGGTTTTTGACGTTGAGAATTGATGAATTCTGAAAAGAATGGACCAGTTGCTCATTGTCCGAAATCGTAATTAATCATTAATATTTACCACTTCTGTTGAACTTTCAAATCAATTTGTAAACACGTGTCGTAAGCTTTGGGAGGGGGTGAAATCCCCATAGCCCCTCCTGACGTGGCGTCACTGCCAAACAACAAGTAGCCTTTGTTTCTTTTATTCTCGTACAACCCTTGAACTTGAAGGACTATAGCGCGTCCGAGGTTAAGAAAGAATTACAGGACCTTATGGACTTTTCCGGTTAATATACATCCCCCGTTTTTATGATTTCAAAACTGTATTAAATCCTCATTTACATACTTTTCCATAAGAACAATTATATTAGTAAAATATTATTTAGAATACTTAACATATTTCCCATAAATCGTGGTGAATATCTTTAGATTTTATTAATTTTTATAGAAAGAGATACGTTCGGCTGTTGGATCAGTCACAGTTGCGATGCCACATGCTTCGGTTGCTGCATCATACTGTACCCAGTGTTCGCGTTCCGGTTGTTTGGCAGTGTTTGTTCGCCTATATTTAGTTGTGTTTTGTTTTTGAAATGTATGGTTTTAATCACGTCCAAAGTTAAATATAATTTCGTTTACTTTTCTTCATTTTGGGTTTTAAGTTGTGGTAAATTTCTTAATGTGACGTGCCAACCTCAGATCTGACTGACTTCAGCGTATTCTTTAGGCGGCGCGACACTTGGAGTACTGTGGTTGATTAAGTAAGTTGTGAGAGTTGAAGGACATAAATGTAACTTCATTTTCTGTACACGTCTTCTAGAATTCAGGGGGAAATACAATTATTCAAATAAATAAATATTAATAATAAATAAAAATTATTAAATAAATAAATAAAGGGAAGGTTTTGATTAAGTAAGTTGTGAGAGTAGAAGGGAACAGTTTTTAACTCTTTTTGACGTAAATAAATAAATAAATAAGGAGGAGGATGGCTTACTCAGAAGAAACATGTTCAAGTCAATCTACCATTTTATTACTAATTAAAGGAGAGAGATAGAGAGGGGAGGGCGATAGACCAGGTGAAGGAGGTACATAGGTGTCGAGCCTCACAGATGGCGACCTCTTACCCCATCACTCCGTGGACCAGGTGCTCCGACAGGGGCGGTAGTGCAGCGGCGGAGCTCTCATGTTTGCCTCTGCTTCCCGTCTCACGTCTGCCTCCATGTCTGCTTCACTTCTTCTCCGGCGCTGGCTCACTTCTCCTCTGCCTCTTCTGGCTCCACCGGGCCTGTTTGTATTGGCCCCTCACTTGCAGTGTTTTTTTAGAGGTCGCTGCCAGAATGGTTTGCCACGCTGCATGCTGCTTGAATTGGGAGTCACCCCCGGCACGCAGTGATGTAATGGCAGCTCATCACATTAATTTAGAATTTTTTAAATTTAATTCCTTTTTCTTTGCAAACTTAATTAAGACTGTACGATCCACCAACCGTAAAGCGAAAGAGGGGTAAAGTGCTTCATACTAAGGGAAAACAAATGGTTATTAATGTTTATAACTATTTAACTATAATTATATTTTCGAACGGGATTCGTATTCAAAGACTACCTCCAGATGACTGTCTGCTCTCCCTGCGCGAGACAGCTCGGTTTCCCGTGAATCAAATCAGTTTGTTCCCGTGGGCCCGACTTATGTTGTCGGCAAAGGAATTTTAAACATTTTGTTCGGTAATCAAAACGTATTATTTCTCTGCTGTTAAAAAAGAAACAAGAGCCTTGGCCATTTTGCAACTGCATGCAGTTGGCTTGAATTTTGAACATTCTATTGAAATAGTGGTGCACTTCAAAATTAATATATATTCCTGATTTCTTATGACATTTCCAAGCCCAAAAGACGTGAGCAGCTTAACAGAAACGTCTCCTGTGTATCGGAGTCTCATAGGAATAGGAGGGGGAAAGGGAAGAAAATACGCTTTCATAAAATTGGGAAGGTTCGAGACAAACTACTTTAGCCCTAAACTAGTGCTCCGCCCCTTTGCGGGATTCATCGTCACCATCAAGCGCGTAAATTTCGATTCATATAGTACAGCAGAAAAGAGCCATATTTGGCATCTCTGTTACCATAAGAGAGCGTACTTCATTCTTAACCTCGGGCGCGCCAGAGCAACTCTAAGGGTGCGCGGATGTCAGGTCAGTTTCATCTAGGTAGTAGCGCCATCAGAGGACAACAAAGGAGTGTGTAAATGATGAGATCTGGAATTTTATACAACTGTATAATATTAATTATATATAATATATATAATTTTAATTTTAATGAAATTGCGGATATGAGTTCTCTTCACTTATTTGCAGGAGAAAGCCTACGAAGAATTGTATGGAATATTTGGAGATTCCGATCGTGATACTACCATGCAAGATTTACAAGATATGAAATATCTAGAATGTGTAATCAAAGAAACTCTGAGACTTTACCCGAGTGTGGCAATATTTCTAAGAGAATTGGACGAAGACGTAAAACTAGGTAAATATTTCTATTTTCAGAAATTTTCTTTAATAATAGATAAGATTTTATCCATTAGTACGTGTATTCAAGACGCTCAAAAATCTATAAGTTAATGTGTATTCGAGTACTAGTTTAAATTATAGCATTTGAGCTTTATTATCTTTACGTGCATAAATATTCTCTTGTGCTTCTTCTTTCTTATTCATCTTCAGGGCTTTCCGTAACCACGCTTCACTTTCACAATCAAAACTTGGAAAAGCTAGAAATGCTTCTCGAAAACACAAACTCGGAAATGTGTCTTTTCCTCCTTGTCTGCTTCTCTAGGGCTTCTCTATTTCAACCGAATGCACTTATGTGGTTGAAACTTATTTTCCCTCTACATTAACGTCCTTTAACAGAATTTCTTTTAACAGACGAGAAGAAACAACTCTGCTACTGTAATATGTATATTTCTAATCTCATTAAAAGAGCATTTTCAAAACCGACAAAATCATCTTCGGTGTTGGAAAGTTTCTGCAAACCTTTAGCTCTAAAATACTGCAAATAAACCATTAAAATGTCTAAATATGCTCAAAAATGTTTAGAATATGCAAATATGCATCAGTTGCAAAAACATATATTTTTCAATTTATTTTTATAACTTTTAACCACCTAGAAAAAAAGTATGATCAAATTAAAAAAGAGGCACCCTATTCCTACACAAATTACTTGATATTGACACCAAAGAGAACAATTTTGTTAAGGTTATCTATTTTTAAGAAGTGCCTTCTATCAGACAGTATCAACTTATTTTATCATTAACATTAATTTTATCCTTTAATCTACATTTATTCCGTATCTCAACGAATTTCAGTTTTACTTTATTATTTTCATTAAATTATTATTGTGCGTAACCGTTGCAAATAGTACTGTAGTCAGCCGGTCTCTTAGCAATGTTGAGGCAAATATATTCAATCACGTGGACATTATGGTTGTGGTTTAGGGTTCCGCACAAGGAATGGATTTTTTCATTTCTTTGAACGTGGGGGAAGGGAGCATCCCAGTTCCGTGTTTATCACATGAATTCCTTTATTTATTTATTTTACGTCAAAAAAAACAGTTAAAAACTGCGTATGACGTGCTATGGGGAAAAGTGAATTGTGTGCACATTTTCAAAATTCTGTGATCCCTACACTAAGTCATATACTACTTAAATTTTGAATTTTTGAAAGGGAGAAAAAAAAACCTCCCATGTATTAAAATCTATTTTCAAGGATAAAACCTGATCGAGATGGGGGTCATTGACCCGGAAGCTGTAGTACAATAGTTGTATAATAGTTCCTTAATCCTTCCGTAATCCCTTTTCCTGAACGGAAATTGTGTATAAGATCTGCGTGCAACCTGTTTCGAACCAATTTCTACATTTTGCTGATTCATTAACTCAGAAACATATAAATGTCATTATTTCACAATCTTTCTTGCAGATACGTGCCACATATTAGCTGGTACAACTATAGCGCTTCTGCCATATTTTATGCATCGTCATCCAGACTATTTTCCTGAACCAGAGAAATTTGATCCTGACAGGTTTTCTCCTGATAGAGCTCAAGGAAGGAATCCTTATGCTTATATACCATTTAGTGCAGGTCCTAGAAACTGCATCGGTGAGTGTGTTTTTCTTTTTTTCTAGTTACATTTTTCATATTTTTGTACGGTTAATTTGTTTTCTTTTGGGAGCCATTTCATATTTTGAAATTAATTTAATTGCATTTTGCATTTCAAAACTTTTATTTGTACTAAACTATTATAGAATATAATTTGTTTCAGGACAAAGATTTGCCATAATGGAAATGAAATCACTCATTAGCAAAGTTTTGAGGAATTATAAATTGTTACCTGGGACAACAGAACTTGTTTTATGTTCTGAACTGGTTTTAAGAAGTGTTACAGGTGTAAATATCAAAATTGAAAATCGTAAATGATGGTTTTCATCGTTAATTTTTCTAGGTTTTTTATATTGTTAATTGTCTTATCAAAAGATATGAATGTATGTGAAGTATTGTGATTTAAAAAAAATAATTGTGTAATTGTGAAAGTAGATAAGAGGAGTATTTTGTATTTTTGTACGATTTTGTACATATTGTGATTTTCTGTTATACATACAAGCCTTCGGTGAGTTTAATTATTTTTTTTTTATATTGACGCCTTGTCTATAATTTATTTCATTGCAATGGTGTCATCAATATGTCATTTTCAGTTTCACAAAAGAGATACTGTGACAAATCATTGTTTATGAATGAATCAATGAAAAGTTGAATAAGCAGATGAAGAACAGTGTGTATGTGAGTATGCATTAGGATGTGCCCCCTTAATAACGTTTCGCTAAACTGTTATTTTTCTATCAAATGCCGTTAACTTTTGTCATTAACCTGCCACACCATACACTTGTACGATTAACAGCATTCACAATATTTCCCTAGTTCCAATGAAAAAATGAAATTACGGTCAAATAACTCACGTTATAATGCTTGATATCGATAGCCATAACATTTTAGCTATACGTAAGCAAAAACACTGTTTCTACTCATTATTTTTGGCACTCGTCACTTCACTGTGCACAAGTTGCATATTTGAAAGAATATTTGCAATCTGAACCCGAATCACTTTCATTTTAGTAATATTCTATATACATTCGCTACACATTATATGAATTACTATTTATCCTTGGCAGTTAATCCAGTCTCGTTCATATCAGCTGCTTCTCTGTCCAAACATGTTAGGGAACAGAGAGTATACTAATGGGGTATACTAGGGAAAGTAGTACAAGGAAGCGCCGTAAGGTAGCTGCACAAGCTTTATGGTGCTACCAACGTTATTCGTTTTGCGTGGTTTAACTCTTAGCAGTCGCTACAACTGCTTTAACTCTTAGCAGTTGCTCATGTTAGGTTGCTGGTCATGGACCTGTTATTTTTCAACTGTTATTAATAACAGCTATTACGAGTCAGCTGTTTTTGTGATAACAGCTATTGAAGAAAAGCTGTTAAGCCCATCTCTAGTATGCATATGGTAAAACTCTCAGTGTGTGAGATATTTATTATCTATGTATCTTATTGCGCGAATTGTCAGGGAGGCAAATAAGTTCAGGATTTAGAATCACAACACGATTGTCGTCGTATCTCCGGAAAAGGCGTTTTTTTGAGGTGTAATGATGGCATTATTAAAGATGACATTCGCAATGAGCATTAAGATGGAAATGGTAGAATGAGAGTAGGGAAAAGGTAAGGACCCAGAGTAACCCTGCCGTGAACGATGTATCAAATGTCGCTTTCTAATTTAAAAATAATGACATCTGAGGCAAGTGATAAAATAACGATAGTAACCAATAAAAATAGCAAAACCAATAACAAACCAATAAAATAGCCAAAGAAAACTGTGATAGGGCTGCCATATACATTTAAAATAATCATTGAGATTTGTGACGAAACAAATCATGATTTTTTTCTCGCAACTGTTTGGCACGGTCCCACTTTTAATATGCGTTGAATCCTTCGGTCTCTGTCGCTTTGGCTGTAAACACAGTCAATGGCGCGTTCTTGCTAACATCATTTTCAAGTAGGTCGAAATATAATAATAATAATAATAATAATAATAATAATAATAATAATAATATAACAACAATAAAGTCGGCCCCGTGGGGCAGACAGTTGCGGCAGCCGTCGTCTGCGCCGAAGAGGCTGTAGGTTCGAGTGCTGCGTAGACTTGGTCGTATTTGCGATTGTCCCTTCACCCCTCATCATCCTATCGCCTCATAATTCACACTTCAAGGCGTAACAACCTTGTCGTACCGAAGGATGCAGCTGAAAAGCTGATCCTAAAAGTTACACACGTTAATCGTGTTGTGTGGTCAGAAATATGGCCGATACACAAATAATAATAATAATAATAATAATAATAATAATAATAATGATAATAATAATAATGATAATAATAATAATGATAATAATAATAATGATAATAATAATAATGATAATAATAATAATAATAATAATAATAATAATAATAATAATAATAATAATAATAATAATAATAATAATAATAGTTGTTATTTTTCGAGTAATAAATTATTAATAGACGAGTACTAAATTCTCCAATTGGTTTAAGGTTTTGTTAACCCTTCAGACTACTTTCGCCGCGCGCCTTCAGTTGCTGCAGCGTGACTTTTGAATTTGCCTTAAGTTACAATGCCCGTTTTCATCTGGATTGAAATTATGTATCTTCTACACTATTAAAGCAAAATGTCTGAAAAAATTAGGGTATCTACATGACAGTATGTTCTTTCATTTAGTTTATTGAATATGATCACAAATAATGTGCACATTAACCTAAAAAATAAAATATATCTTTCCGAGAGCGATGTACTTTAAAGAATAATACAAAATGTTGGGTTCCATGGCTAATTTTGCAGCAATACGATGTTTCTTTTTTTATTGTTGTTATATCACATTACTCACTTTCTTAGACAAACTTCTGTTTTTAGTACTTTAATTTACGTCTGGATAGTTCATTTTGTCAATCGCGCCGTTGCAGTACTACCACAGAAAATTCTACGTAAATAACCACACTATCATTCATAAAAAATCAACAGCTGAGGTGAAACTCGTGAAAATCGGAATACAAGATGATAGAATGAAGATATTAGATTGAACTGCAAGCTAGCGATCACTTCGCGAAATTTATCGAGTAACCCTGGCGTCGCATTCAAAAGCATGAACGGCATATGCCGTCGTACTCGCTAGAGAGTGGTCTCGTAAAGGACGGCATAAGACATCTTATACACCGGGAGCGGTGGCTCAGTGATGTCATTGCAACGCCTCTGACTGGGAGGTTCTAGGTCCGAGTCCCGACGGCGGCAGCATTTTCGGCACTAGCTTTTCAACTAGATCGAATTCAGTCGCTGTCTGGAGGAGAATTCTAGCAGCCGGCTGTTCTGATCGGTAGTTTTCCGTGGTTTCTCCGAACACCATCAGGCGAATGCCGGAGCAGTATCCTAACAACGGGCCATGGACGGCGCGTGATTTTTCCTTCCTCTTCCTTGTCCCATCCTCACCCCTTACACACACTAACATGCACTACACTACCACACATGCCCGGAGACCGGTCGGGGACTTAGAACGTGTCACGGCTGGGGTGGTGCCCACTGGTGAGAGATACCTGGTTAGGGAAACCCCGTTAGGTAACCGTAAGTCAGCGCCGGATCTGGCCATCCAGCGGGGGAAGTCCACCATTATCTCCCGAGCAAAAACACGCACTACACTTACGAGACTAATGACCATGGTAGTTGGCGCGCCCGGAATCTCTAACAATCAATCAAACAACTATCGTACACGCCTGAGGGGTTATGGCGGCTATGCTTGGTAGACACACGTCTCGGCGCGGCGCGGCGCGGTGCGGCGGAGGTGCAAACAAGCCGGGAACGTCGCCTGCGGCGCGGCGGTGTGGCGGAGGTGCGTACTAGCCGGGAGCGGCGACCGCGGCGCGGCGCGGCGGCGCGAGCAGGAAGGCCTTGACCCGCACCATGACCTCGGCTCTACTTCGAAAACGCCGTCAGACGAACACGCAACACACGCCGCGCGCTTCGCGTCGTGTCGCACGGACATTTCAATGACTTCACGGGCACATAGGACAACGCGTAGATAATTGATGGGGAGATCGAAAACGCATGAGTTAAAATTTGACGTCCGTTTGTACTTTAGAGGAAATGTCGTGTTCGGAAATAGTGCTTTTGAAAAAATAAGCGAAGAAATGTCACAACTGGCGTCAGTGGCGGCTGGTGTCTCAATAAACTGGACGTTGCAGCTCCATCGAATGACGGGAACGTAATTTCCTACTTTCAAAACAATAATTTAAAATAATGCGTAAGCAGTTCTTGTAAACGAATTAAAGACGAAACCGAGTTACGAAACTGACCTTGATGAAACATTACTTGCATAATTTTACACTAGTGTCCAAAATTAGTTAAAACTGTGATGTTGGATGGGAGAAAAGCTATACTCTTAATTAGTGCTTGGTCATTCGATGTGTACCTAGATCAAGATTCGACTGCAAGAGTTCACTTTCTGTCAGGAAAAATTATTTGAAATGATTCTTTGACCATCAAATGTTATAAATTTGAGAAAACTCTAACAATAACTTCAGATATTTCTTGTAAGACTGAAATTTTATCGATCGATTATTTTGACTCTAGGTGAGATAGGTACAAAAGGGGTAGAAGATTTTATTTATTTATTTTCTTTATATTGTTATTAAGAAAACTAAGTTTTCCACCTCGAAATACTTCGGGAAAAGTTTTGGTAGCAACAAACAAATAAATTTCGGGCTTTTTTTTTTTGCGTAATAACTTTTTAATGGTTGATCTTTGAGCCAAAATAGTTATATACAATTATTTCTCTCAAGCAAATGGTGTGGTAAATCTAAAGATATAACACTTCGCGGTGGGCTAGCTCTTTATGAATTTTTAACACTAAATTATTATATTTACTTCCAACTCAACCATGGGTTCGACATACAACATATTACTCCTTACCTGTTGCATGTGGGCGTGTAATTCTATACAGAATCACGATTCCTGGAAGTTCTATTGATTTAAATCAAATATTAGATAGATGTCAACTACTATAAATAATCAGCCTTTTTCAACAATAACAATTTAACATTTATTCTTATAATCTATTCATAACAATTCTATTAATTTTCTGTGAACTACCTTTCACTTTAAAACATTAAAACATCGTTCGGGTTTAAACTATATATCGTAAGCGTAGTAAAATGTTTTGATCACTGGCTTCTCGGCTGACTAGCAGAATGTTGTCCATGAAATCCTCAGTGTACCAATTCTTGCGTCCTTTCCTAAATTAAAAAAAATGTTCCGGAATGTTCTCAACAATTTGCTGTTACTAGGACTTAATATTCCCACAATTTAATACGCGGTCGTGACTTTTCCCTATCTGTGTTTCGTATGAACACCTACTCGCGACTGTCTATATTCAGATATTTATTAAAAAAATCCTTCCATCTACGAAGCTATCCTAATATGCTTATCTCCTCGAAACGTGGAGTCTATTTCACACTTCCAACTATCACATTAATACAATTCCCAATTACAATTTAATATTACAATTTACATAAGACCTAGCTCTCAAACCTCAAACTAAACATAACTTCCTGACTCACCATCATACACTCTGCCTACAATGGACACTCTCACTACACCTGACCCACCTCACTCCACCTACACCACCCACCACCAGCCTATGCTGAAATCCGATCGTACCTCACCAACAGCGTACGTGTATTCGCTACAATAATCTTCTAGAGAGTGATTCCATGCGTCCTTTCTGAAGATCACGGCCATCCAACACACCTGCACATAATGTGTTCGGGGGCCATGTCCATTTGCCCAGAGTTATGAGATCAAGAATGGAATATTAAACTTTGTTGACCAGTTGTTCTAACAACGCGTATTCTTTGACTTGGAGTTTTTAAGCAATAATATTGTTCCTGACGCTAGATACTGATTTTATAATTTAAAACTAAACTCAGGATTCTTGGCTTATCACAATAGTAACAGAGCTATGCGATTTTAAAATTCCTCCTAATTTTCCTTTTTATTGTGAAGTTACCAAAACTACAAATGGTCTCTCTATTGTAGTATTTTTGAATTCTTAAGGTCAATATAAATAAAAAATCTAAAGTTAATATTTATTGAGGTTAAACTCGCGTTTGTAGTCAAGTACTTGGCTGCCCGGTAGACTCCGCGTCCTAGGCACCTGCGACCTTCCTCCAGGAGGAAGGTCATAGAATAGTATCTGAAACGTTGGTAACTGTGCCTAGAACGAGGCATCTCCCGGACAGCTAAATAGTTACTGACTCCGGCAGCGGAAGCCTACGCTCTCACATCTGTTAATGTTTCAGACTAGATAAAAATGTTGATTTTTCCCTCACCTTAATTGTTTATTCTTGTATACGTATAAATAAGTATAAACAATCCGGACTCCGCGAAAACTCTGTCCTTTGTAAGTAATAATTGTATGAAAACTTAAAATTGATTTAATGTGGTATCCAACTGCGAAAATCCATCCCCTGAAATGTGATTACAGAATTAGAACCCTGTTACTGTACGAGACAACCTATTCTAATTTTGCTGAGCATTGGGATAAAAATTCACTGAAAATAAAATAGTTCCTTTAATTTTATCGTGAAAGATATTTTCAGTATATTCCTTCGATTTAATTTTACATTGATTTCGTCTTCTCTTTTCTGTCTACCCATGCTATGAAGAGGGAACACCCAAAAGAACTCAATATGAAAAATTGTATAAAAAGGACGATCGTAAAAGTCGTCTTTTGTAGAATAATGCCTAAGAATATAATCCGGATCCAGCCTTTCCCCCTTGATTTTCCCTGTCGCCCATCTGTCCTTGACCTGCACCCGAACTGTTCCTCATCATTTCTCCATTTGTCATCTACCCGTCCTCCAAAACACGTCTTCATAATTTTCTTGTCCTAAAAAAAAAATCGTGACCCCATGGGACACCCAAACCTGGTGTAAAAGGGCTAGGAGGCCTAGGCGTTTCTCAGTTATTCGCGATTACAATGTGTGTTGCAATATATTTTTTGTAAGACATAATCTAAGAACTTTCATTTTTTCCCTCTGAAATCTTTTTGATGTAGGATGGAGTATAATTCTCTATCCACCAGTATCGCACTTTCAAGGTTTGTGTCGATGGTTGCTTATAACCTGCCAAAAACCATCGTCTTTTTTTTCTTAGCGTATGATATACTTATGGAAAGGATTAGAAAGATTTTAAAAAAATGATAATTTGTAACTAAATTCAAAAATAAAAATATTACTGGAGTTACTATAATACTTACAAATGTATAATAAACACTAAAATAAATACGCAGAACTGTTGCAGTCATTTTCAAAGTATATTTAAAGTCAAGATGATTTAAAGACGGGAAAATGGTTTTTATTTTTTAACTGCAGCCTAGCTGTCAAAAAAATCTGAAAAAAATCACAACAATTTGTTTTTTAAGAGGAACATTTGAAATTTTTTCGAGCCTATTCCGTGGTTTTAAAACACAATAAAAATACTTTTTTGTTATTTTTTTCAAAAATATGTTGTGTGTTTGAATTTGGATTTGAGAAAATATCAAAAAATATTTTTCTGATATAATATTTTTTTTTCTTTTTTATCAATTTTTTCAGTCAGATAAAATAGTGGTAAATTGCGAAAAAAACTCGTTTTTGGCTGTAGATGGGTGTGGGTGGTGAGACGGGGGCTAAGAAACCTTTCAAAAATATTATTTTTATGTTAGAATTTCAATGTAACCACTCATACGTCATTTCGTTTGGGGGATTTTACCTTCTTATCTGGGGATACCCTCTCTAGAGTTACTACAATCCTTATTTCTAGAACGAGTCGGGGCTAGTAGTAGCGTTGTCGTGGCCAGGCTGCAGATGGGCTTCCTAGGCGGAAAATAAAGTACGATTCGATAAGGAAATACAGAGCACACATTGGGACAAGTCAAAAGTTCTACCTTCTCTTTCTTTTCTCATTTGTCTTCTTCGTGTTTTCTGTTATCCTCCTTCTTCTTCTTCTTCTCTTCTCCTCTTTTTTCTTCTTCTTCTTCTCTTCTCCTCTATTTTATTTTTCTTCTCTTTCTTCTTCTTCTTCTTCTTCTCCTTCTTCTTCTCAATCTTGTTATTTTGTTCTCTTTAGTTTCCTCTTCTCTTTCTCTTCTTCCTTTTCTCTTTAATAAATGTAACATGAGTCGAATTTTAATTTCCGTCTGTCCACATTTCAGTCACCAACCGCCTCTGCACTCAATACTACCTCCTGCAACCTATCACGCACGTACAATAAATGATGTACACTCTTAATTCTAAAACAAATGAATTATTCGTCCTTCTACTTAAAAAAATTACTTTTTGTTTCAACCAAGATTCTGGGATATCGAACTTCACTTGGATTTGATTTAAAGTTTATATTTGATGAAATGTGTAGATTTGTATAAATGTTTCTTACTATTCAATATTTCGAGAACAGGAGAGTACCCAAACGAAAATTTTTCAAGTTCTACTATTCTAGTTCATGAACTTGACATGCGCTTATGACATGAACTGATGCATGTTGCCGGGTTGACTTAAATTTGTGAACCATGCTATGAACGTGTAACGGGGCCCACGCAAGCTGATTTCAAAACAAAAAGAATAATTTTTATTAGTTTTTACTAATACACGTCAAGTACGTAAGTTGATTGAGACATAGAAGGTGTGTGCCGATTAATCGATTTTCTTCTGCATTTTGAAAGTATGGTAAACGCTGACGAGGTATTGATTCTTATCGATGAACGCGGTTGCCAGTTTATTTCGGCAAGTAGTATTTCGTAAAATTTGGGAACAGTTTCAATGTAAAATAACTTTAAAATCGGTGCGAAGTGGAGGAGGGGCTTGGTAAAATCGCTATCTAATGTAATACAGCGAAAATATGTATTAATATCGCTAATAATACATCTTTGATCGCGGTGAGTAATCGGTGTTAAGATATATCATAAACAATTTTACAGGAGAGCAAAAAACAACTTTCAAATTAATTAAATCAAGGATTAATGATATTCAAACGAAGGTGATATTCAAACAAAACTATTTTTGTGTAGGTTTTGTTTCAATATCATTAATCCCATATTTATAGTATTAGTTTAAAGTTGTTCTTTGCTCTCCTGTAAAATTAAGCTTTTTTGACTTATCAGCCTATTCACGGGGGTCAAAGATGTAGTTATATTTATTAATCCTATCTGTGGTACGGATTTCAATGCAAATGCGTATTTTTCCCCTCAGTTAAAAGTATGACTAGAGTAGTACGTGTTGTTTGAACGGCGCTTCTGCGCATGCGCTTGCTCCTGATTGGAGTGACCAACCGCCAGGAGCGCGCAGTCGGCCTGCAGCATTGTTCCCGAGATCTCTTTCTTGGGACTGCACCTATCCACTCTGCTCTGTATGAAGTCGCTGCTGCCCTGAGGTAGGTAGATGGCCAACGCAAGGGCGCAGCTCGAATTCATATGGTAGTCACATGGTCGCATTCATTGATATTTAGCTTCGCCAATTGGGGGACAAGCGGTGTATGTATGTGAGTAGTTTTTAATCGTTTTTTTTCTTTTTTAAGAAATCGCAATTGCAATACTGGCACTTTAGTGAAGTAACGTATGTCTGTCTTTAATGTTACTTTGAATACATATGTAGTTAATCGTACCATGTTTAATATTATCGAATTGATTTAACCGAAATATGGAAAAATCAGATATGCGTATATTCAGGGCCAAATTTTCGGTGTCGATTCTAATTGCCTTGAACTTCTGATAGAACCGGTCGCAGGTTCCGTTCCATTCAGGGCTGTTGTAAAAAGAACCCCAATTCCATCAATTCATTCATTTTCGTTTTCCGATTTTGTACACGAAACACAGAAGACTTTTTCTTACACAAAAAGACTTCGAGTAAGAAATATCCTCCGCGAGTCGATTGTACCTTCATTAAATGACCACTTTACACGAATAGCTCACAATTTAAATCAAAACCTTCACTCGTTCCCGTGCTCCAGGTCTCAATACTGCACACCCAAATAAGAAATCCAGATATCCCAAAGACCCGCTTAAACCACAATATTCTCCAAAATTTCAATTGATTTAAAGCAAACACTTCAACCTCGCTTCATTTGCGTATTACGTTCTTCGAGTAATAAAATCACTGCTTATGGGTGGCTATTCCCAAAAGGATACAAATTGTGTATAATTTTAAATTTAAATTTATAACTTTTAAAATTATTATTAACTTATAAAAATATAAATTTAAAAAATTAACTTCCTTCAAGAACAAAGCTTGTCGAACAAGAAGAAATAAAAAAATAATGCAAAAGGTGCAACGACTCACTTTAAGCACAACTTCTGTACACTAATAAAGAAAATAAACCACCAACTACAGTGTAAGAACAAAACATTTCTCAGCAGAAAGGAGACATTTGTTCATCTAATAGAGAAGATGTGTTTTTTTTGACAAATAAACTGACTCATCCTATGTGTTGTTAATATCGAGTTTACAGTATTAAATATTTTTCACATCGAAAGATAATTTGGCCATAGAGTTTTTTTGACAGACCGAGTCACATAAAAAACGTAGAAATAAAATCATACAATCATCAACTTTTGAAGTTTTTATTCTTCTTTAACGAAGTTTTATCGCGACGTCTCGCGGATCAGCTTTTTTTCCAAATCTTTAGGCTACAAAGAATATAATAGGAAAATTTTAGTGAATATTGAATTAAACGACCTGTTACTGATATTAAAAACCATGATATAGTTATAATGCAATAGTAGCATACAATATAAAACAATATGCGAGGACTCACAATTTAAAAAAATAAAAGTTAATTAATATATTGAAATAAATATGAACGTCGGCCAGTGCAAACACACTTTTACCATGGAGGTTGCTTACCAAACGTTCGCCACGGAATGGAAGAAACAAAGGGCTGAGACTGTTAAGAGGTGGTATACTGCGGTTTTTACAGAGCTGCCTCTCAATTCCACTCAAGGCCCGTCACCACGGTGACATTTAGGGACGGTTTCTCGCGTCTTTCTCAGTCGTGCCGCTATTTGTCGCATGCTCGCGACCGTTTCAAGCAGTGCTGCATATGAAGCGACTCTAGCGGCACTACCGAGAAAGACGCGAAAAACTGTGCCATAATGCCACCGTGGTGACAAGCCTTGAGTGGAATTGAGAGGTAGCTCTGTAAATACGGCAGTATGGAAAGTGATGGAAAGGAAGAGGGAGGAGAGAGAGGGCTTCAAAATACCGTTAAATAAAAAGGTGTACACTTACGGTGCACTCCGTCTTTTTTAATCGGGCGCATGTGTGCTAGACGTCCAGCCCCAATCCTCAGACCGGGAGCGGTGGCTCAGTGCATCAACTGATGTCACTGCAACGCCTTTGACCGGGTGATCCTAGGTTCGAGTCCTGACGGCGGCAGGATTTTCGACACTAGCTTTTCAGCTAGGTCGATTTCAGTCGCTGTCTGGAGGAGAATTCTAGTGGCCGGCTGCTCTGATCGGTAGTTTTCCGTGGTTTCTCCGATCAACACCAGGCGAATGCCGGAGCAGTAACCTATCAAACGGGCCACCGACCGCGCGCGATCTGTCCTTCCTCTTCCTTGTCCTATCCTCTCCCCTTACACACACACACACACTTACACTAACATGCAATACACTACCACATACTCCGGGAGACCGGTCGGGAGCTTAGAGTTTGTCCCGGCTGGGGTTGTGCCCCGCTGGTGGGAGAGTCCTGGTTAGGGGGAAACCCCACTAGCCGACGGTAGGTCGGCGCCGGATCTCGCCATCCAGTGGGGGAGATCACCGCCATCTCCCGAGAAAAACATGCACTACACTAACGGGACTAATGACCAAAGCAGTTGACGTGCCCGGAAACACGAAAAAATCAATCAATCAAAAAACCCAATCCTCCGGAATATTATGACTTCCCAAACGTGACTTGACGGTTGGTGCGAAATCCATGTTAACTAATCCATGCTTCGTCACGTGCAAATGCGAAACTTCTGTTTTATCACCGACGTTCAAAGTATTGGGTTACAGAGCTCGTCCAGTCATGTCCATCATATTTTTGCCGTACAAATCGACAAAAATATTTCACCTTCAGCATTATGTTCTGCTGTAGCTTCTGTCTGATTACTCCGAATATTTCAGACAAATCGCACAGATCCGATAATCACTGCAGAACATGACCTTCCATTGGCTACACTGGGTGAATGTATCACATCCAACTAAAAGCACGGAGGAAAATGACATGTTATCGGTCATGTTTGAATGATTTTATGGATGAGACTTGTCCCATTTTCTAGAAATGAATGTCTTGTTAAGAAGCTATTGGTATTTTCAGTAGATCCACAATTTCCTGAATGATGGAAACACTGTCAGACTTGGTTGCAACATATTGCAGTGTTTACTATCGTGAGTTTTCTGACGAGTGTTGTACACAGGAAAGTGCTCCGATTTTTATGGAAAGTGTTGAAATACAACTATTTAATCTTAAATTTCGTAAATATAACACACGAAAGGGTATCAAATATTAATTAATAAAAAAAATAAAATAAAATACAAGATTGGAAGTTCACCAATGTTAATATTGTTTTACATTTCAAAATCCCATCATACTCAGAAATTAACGACAATCGATGCGATGGCGGCGATGGTGTAACGGTTAGCGTATCGGTATACCCCAGTTTGCGGGTTCGAACCCGATCGAAGCCGTGGATTTTTAAGGGCGAAAAAATCCTTCGTACGCCTTCCTTCGGAGGGGAAGTAAAGCCAGCTGTCCCATGTTAGTAGATTTACTGCATGTAAAAGATACTCAAGCCTAAATGACGCCTCTGAGCTAAATTCAAATCGCCTGTTTCGTCGCCCAAGTAATACCTTCTTTCTCCCATGGTTGGTGAAAGGAGCGTAGCGGAATTTGCGTGGTCAGACGGAAGAGCAGGCCTCATGGCCTGAGTCTCGCCACGTAAAATAAGGCAAATTCAATTCAATTCAATTCGACTCTGGTAATATACTTGGGTTTTCATAACGTGGTAGCTGGTGGTATTATCTTCACGAAATATAAGTAATCTTGTATTATCTTATCCTATATTATTTCAATAGTATACATACCTTTTGCGGCTCACACACGCAACCAGTATTTATCGCACCTCTCATGCACGAGGGGCACATCTCCGAAAAATTGAAAATAAAAATACAGCCATTGTTAGATTCCTCGTTTTTCACTACCGGATATGTAACAATGCCATTTTTTAGTTTCATAAATAACCAAGTTATAGCGATTCAATTTAAATTCAATTCCTGTTTTTATTATGCCCTCGAGAAAACCTCCGATGGCTTTCCTGCGAAATGAATGATTTTGAATTGTGGCCCTGTATCATTAGGGTGCGAAATGAGGTCTCTAAATAGAGAGAATTTCACGAAGATGTGGAAAATTGCACTTTGACTTTGAAAATATTAAAAAAGAAATCCATATGTTTAAAGTCAAAGTGCAAGTTTGTTTTAAAAAGATATTCTAAATATTCATGTCAAATGCAACCAGCAACACTCGGCATTTTTTAATCTATATCTTTGTATAACTCCTAAACAAAGCGTTTTAGGGCCTTAAAAATTTTGACGCCAATTGCCTCAAAGAAACGTTCCTCACACCGTAGTCCATAGGATGACATCTTCTTTAACATTCTATTACATTTTCGGTCCTTCGACGTTTCTCGATTCTACCCCACGCGTTCAGAGTCAGTAGAATCTGCAACTCTTAGTGAAATTAAACTGAGTACTTGATACTCTAGGCAATTGAATTACACAGGAGTACCTCTGTGTTCGGTAATAACGTTAAATAAGAAGAGTTTGTATTGACAAGGGTGATTTTTATTGTTATCAATTACAAACAGACATATAAACCAATTCACGAAGGATAAGAGAGTCTTGAAGAAAAGGATATATTACAAGCTTAATATAGGAATGGAAATACAGGGAAGAGGGTATGGCTTAACATGCGCGAGTTCTCACACGGGTACGATAGTACTATGTTATTGCAGTATTCGTGAAGGCTGTTTTTGTCAATGTACTTAATTTATTGCAGTGTTCATACGAGAACATGTTACTTGTTCTTGAAGAGTTGGAGTGTTACTTTATGGAAAGTCTGGAATACATTAGATTCGAGTAGATAGAACTGCTGAGGTGTATTTAAACCCCCGTCTCGATCGGTTTTTTCCAGTTACCCTGATCCATTGAGCAAATGCTGAGATGGCCCCTTGATTTGCTTCTGGACGTAAATGTAACTAAACTATGCCCACGTTTTGTTGAGCTTTCCTTTTGCTTGCAGTGGTAGTAGAGCTTAGGTTGAGTTTCTATTTTGTTAGCAATACACAAAAATCAAATCTGTTCGTTCTTTTACCGTTACAAATAAGTTTTCTATAAGTCGGCAACGAAAATATTTATTTTTTGAAATGTTAATCTCTCGCTTTTTTAATTTATTATTATTATTATTATTATTATTATTATTATTATTATTATTATTATTATTATTATTATTATTATTACTACTACTATTATGACTATTTTTCATCTTTTTAATAGTGAAATTGTTGGGAAGGGATTCTGAAACTCAAGAAAGCGTGCGCAGATGATTTTCTCCCTCATACGTCACGTACAGTTTTGGACTGTTTTTGACTAAATAAATAAAAATAAATAAATAATCAAACCAGCGCAAGGTGAAACTCCTTAAGTGACGAGTGGCGGATTGAAAATTTACTGAAGGTTCTTGAAGTGTAAGTTCCGACTTGAGTTTTTGACACCTTCTCAATCTTGGTGAAACCCAGTGTGCTCGTAACAATGACCGTCTGTCTGGCGAGTGTTTCTTGTGACAAACTTCCAGTCATGTTAGTTACTCATCCATAGTGACAAGTACTGTATACAGAGTATATGATGTCTTCATGAGCTGCAACAGACAAGGAAGTTTGATTAGTATATTGGAAGAAAATCACGGTGTATTTACCCGTGTGCTTGTAGTTCATTCACTCGCCGGGCAGCTCGCAAGAGTATGTGGCAAGTCCGAATTGCTAGCCCAGACCAAAGAAAACAGGAAGAGTATACGAGTAAGTCTGTGCCATTCTGTTGCACCACTAGTGTTGTCGGTTCCTTTTATCGAAGACATACAGTAAGTGTTTTGGTCCATTCGTCGGTGGTCAACATCAGCGCCTACGCCACAGTCTAGGCCTTGCAAAATTGAAACGGTTTTCTTTGAAATTCTCTGTCGTTTATCATACAGTGACGTAGCTAGGGGGGAGAAGGGGCGGTGCGCCCCGTGTGGTTAATTATATAATTCGAATGATTTATTGAAAATATATATATATATATATATATATATATATATATATATATATATATTAATTTAATAGTTATACAATAAAATCGTATATACTAAGGAAGCAAAGAAAAATAATGTAAAGTAAAACGCAAAACTATAAGCAGTGAGTCTCAATTCTTCTGTGGTTTCCGCGATAACTTTATTTTATCTTATCCTTAATCTTGATAAAATAACCTACAAATTATCTTTAATATCGCGCATATATACTTGTATTTCTATTAAATAGTGTATAAACTATTCAGATCTAGATATTTGTATATTTAATTTGGGGGGATGACACCATTAGTTTTGCCCCGGGTGACACCAACTTAAGCTACACCACTGCACTTTTACCTTAGTATGCAATCAAGAGCAAAACACGAGTGAGCAGCCTCACCGACAAAAATGTTTCCCGCGAGAGCGACGTGAAGCCGCCGGACGTGTGAATGCGCAGAGTGCGTTGCGTGCGCATGAGCACCGTGACTAGCGCACGGCGCACGCGCAGTGGAGCTCGTGGCCAAGGGCTGTCGTACACGGCCAACTCCAACTCCTCGCTACTCGCCGCTAGTTCCTCGCCGTACCAGCAGAGGAGGAGCATCTCGACGCACATCGCCATGAAGAACATGCTAAAGTGGAATATCATCGCCAGAGAGGTTTCCTGCAAATATCAATATCATTATGGCATGTGGGACGAGAGAGCGAGAGAATGAGAGAGAGGGGGGAGAGAATGAGAGAGAGGGGGAAGAGAATGAGAGAGAGGGGGGAGAGAATGAGAGAGAGGGGGAGAGAATGAGAGAGAGGGGGAGAGAATGAGAGAGAGGGGGAGAGAATGAGAGAGAGGGGAGAGAGAATGAGAGAGGGGGAGAGAATGAGAGAGGGGGGAGAGAATGAGAGGGAGGGGGAGAGAAGATGGAACCGATAACGCACTGAGCGAATTACTAATAACAGACCCGAAGCTATTTTTACCGTATCTCTATAATGAGTAATGTTGGTAACAAAAAAGTAAGCCAGAATGAAAAACCTATAGAAAATCCGAACATTTATTCTACTTATTAAAATGTCTCTGAAGATCGTCATCGTAAAAAGAATTATCTGAACTCTTTCTGTTACTCTCTTGTATCCAATAAGAGGTCTGTATTACTAACTCAAATTAATTATTAAAACGCGACAAACACCTTGCTTATTTTGAAGAGAGCGAAGCAGACGACGTGCAGCGTACACATGCACTGCATAATGATGCCAGGTCCCATCACGCCTTGCAATTCTTTGACGCACTGGATGATGCTCTGGTGGTGGCGAACGCAAGTCGCCAGCTCGTGGTCGTCGCTCGCATTTCGCACTTTGTCCGCTAGAGCGCGGCCGTGCGTCGCCACGTGCAGCATCAGGCAGGCGTACAGGCTAATCAGCATGATCTGCTGGATGAGGATGAAAGTGAAAAACCATACCTTGAAAATAAAAAGACAAGATATTTTATAGATATTTATTTGGGGAATTTTTGGGGGCTCGTGATCTTTATCTACCAACAAGACTCCCCACCTCGCGAAAACATCACGACAAACGCTTATCTGCCAAAGTCAAAGAAGATTAACAAACGTGGCAAATGATGCAATAACCGAAAACATAAGCCGACCGAAATTATAAGCATTCTTGAATTTGAGAATAAGGGATTGAAACCTAAAAGTGTGTGATCGTTGTGGTAAAGGTGCATTAAGATAAATGAATATATTTCTTAGTCAAGTTACACTGTTTTCTAATAATTTAAAGTTTAAGTCGAATTCTATTTATAAGTAAAGTAATAGTATTTCAAAATATTTGCATATATAGATATCATAAAGTTGCTGAATTAAAAAAAAAGAATTTTATCTGATACAGGCCGATGAACTTCGAACGCGTTGACATACGTTTGCAAGAAATTACCATTAGTGGTACATTTTGAAAATTTTACTTTTATTTGCTTACCTAAAATTGATAAAAAATCAATATTGCTCTGATTTCTTCCTTTTTTCTTTCTTTCTCTTCCTTTCTTTCTCTTTCTTTCTTTCTCTTTCTTTCTTTCTTTCTTTCTCTTTCTATCTTTCTTTCTCTTTCTTTCTTTTTCTTTCTTTCTTTCTCTTTCTTTCTTTCTCTTTCTTTCTTTCTTTCTTTCTTTCTCTTTCTTTCTCTTTCTTTCTTTCTCTTTCTTTCTCTTTCTTTCTTTTTCTTTCTTTCTCTTTCTTTCTTTCTCTTTCTTTCTTTCTTTCTCTTTCTTTCTTTCTTTCTTTCTCTTTCTTTCTTTCTCTTTCTTTCTTTCTCTTTCTTTCTTTCTCTTTCTTTCTTTCTCTTTCTTTCTCTTTCTTTCTTTCTCTTTCTTTCTCTTTCTTTCTTTCTCTTTCTTTCTCTTTCTTTCTTTCTTTCTCTTTCTTTCTTTCTCTTTCTTTCTCTTTCTTTCTTTCTTTCTCTTTCTTTCTTTCTCTTTCTTTCTCTTTCTTTCTTTTTCTTTATTTTTTATACATTTATATTGCAACATCAGAACCAAATAGCTTTGCAGCATAAAAAACCTTTACGGAATAAGAATTCGAGACGCTTCACGCTTGCTGTTGTTTGAGGGAACCTGAAGCATAGGCGTCTGCATGTGCTCCAGGCATGTGCGCGGTTCCGTCACTCTCTTCCTATAGGCGCAACCCTCCACCGGCTGGTAGCCAGTACGATTTATTTTGTTCTGTGTTTCGAAAGTACTGGCCTCTGAGCTACACTAACGCATAATTGGTAGCTTTGTAATAAGGGACTCATGTCTCTGGAATAATTTGGTGATATGCAATTTCCAACCACATGTTCATTGGGGAAAAATGTTCATCTTTGATTCACTTTCAAGGCCTAGAAGTTCGTAACTTTTATTCTGGGACACGCTGTATATTGTCGTACCTGAAAAAAGTATGCGTACACGTAGTTCCACCCGCGGGAGAAGTCGAAAGGGTACCAGGCTTCGGTGGGCAGCACGCGTACGTCACAGTCAGCCGCAGTGACGTTGGCGCCGCTGTCCAGGAGGCGCTTGCGACACACTTTGGAAGCAGCCTTGTTGTAGTGCAGGAACGGCATGAACACTGCCGTGACATACGCCAAAAGATTAAGAGTGAGTGTCACCATGCTGACGATGTTTCCCTGCCGAGTCGCCTTGGTCATCGCCTCCGCCTGTGCAGATCCTGGCGGCGCCTGCGGCAGCTCTCGGAACTTCTGCAGGAGGCGCCGCACGTTTTTGTGCTGACGCAGGAAGTCGAAGGCCTAAGAGGACAAAACACGAAATAAGAGCTGGTTTGGAGCCTGCGAGATTTCGTGTTTGATGCATGCCTGCAATGTCTGCAATGCGTTGTTTTGGTGAGCTACTATCAAGAGACTTCTATTCAGTGTCGTGTCAAGTCTAAAAAATATTAGTGAATGCAGGTATCTTGTCCCTGTAAAAATATGTATTTACATGAAAATCCGTTCCTTACTCATGACAAAATATTCACACCTTAAATTTACCAGATATGGTCATGTAAAATTATTATTAATATGATAAAGGTTTGGTTTTGAGTAATGTGTTTGTGTAACAAATTTATCTGATTTTGCAATTTAGCTTATTAATAACATATTAATAAACTTGGTTCTGAGAAATGAGACCAGAATTGCTTAATTTTATTGAATTTATTTACACATTTTAGTCTCGAATTTCACAATTTACAAGGTTGCTTTAGATAGTTTTGAAGGTGATAGGTCCCTTTATGAATGTGTGTAGCCTTGAGGCAACTGAGCAATTTCATTGTGTTCATTTCCAATTTGAAATTATCTGATCTCAATTTGAGCTCAAATAACTAACCCATAGACTGGAACCAGTGGCGGCTCGAGGGTATTCGCACGTTCGCACGTGCACACCCAAATAAATGCGGTGCAAGTTTCTTAAACATTTCTTAACGTGAGGGGAATGCAAGTCCTCTCAGAGCGTTTGCGAAACATGGTATTTCAAAACACGCACCGTTCGGAAGCTGCGATTGACAGTCCGCCGCCAATGCCCTTCATGTCCGCCGCCAATGCCCAGCAGGTTAGAGCACACTCTGGAAATACGAGCGAGCGGATGGAGTCGGTGGCTCCCGCGGGGCTGGAGGGGAAAAAGAGGGAACATGGTGGCTTATGGGCGGTTGGAGCACACTCCGGACCGCGCGGATATTACTGCGAAGGCGCGACCTCTGGAAGTTCCTTGACATGTCGTGAAGATATAACACTCGGCTAGCACAAGTTTTTAAGAGCAGTAAGTGGGACATTGATCGAAGGAAGTGTGAGATATCTCTCCACTTAAATGATCTCTCACCCCTTCCAAAGCAATTCTTCGGTAGCGCGCGATACGCAAACGCATTGCTGTGCAGTGTTGCATTCATAAGTAATATGTTAATCGAATGTTATTTGCACATTTTAAAGCGAGTTGCAATTACAAATACATTCCTAATCAAGTGAAAATCAAAATCTATTATGTAAACGTATGTAGGAGGATACTAATGAATTATTATATCATGTCTTGTATATTCACATAAGTAACAATAATAATAGAATTTATAAATATTTTTGTAATCAAAGGGGACTTGAGATTTCTTGAACCAATCAGTCGTCGATGCATATTTGGATATCGACCCCTTCATCATAATCGACTCTCCTTAAAATACCATCGACCCCACTGAGGATCCAATGACAAAACCAGAATCACAACTGTTTCTCCGCAGAAGTATTGCCTTGTGTACGACCAACCTTCCCGGTGTTCATGACGAGGTAGCTGACGAGTGCGGACGAGTGCAGGAGCAGGCCAGCGGCCCCTTCCTGAGCGACTGCCACAGCAAAGGTCGTGGTTCCCAGCACCACGCAGCCCATGATGAAGGCCGTGGCCAGAGGGTAGAGCCGCGCTGCCGTCCCTCGCTGCGGCGCCCACAGGCCGAAGAGGCGCAGCACCTTCAGCGGGAAGAAGGGCGTGTCGCCTGCGGCCGCTGGCGGTGCTGCCTTCGCCCCTGCAATGACACGAGTGCTGCGAAAACGGCGCCTACTTTCTCGCCCGTGTTTTCACGCTACATTACGAGAAAAATACTCAAAAAAACAGTCGGACTAGCGTACAGTCGGACGCACGAACAGTCGGTCACACGAGCAGTCGGACGCGCGAACGGTCGGACGCGCGAACGGTCGGACGCGCGAACGGTCGGAGGCGCGAACGGTCGGACGCGCGAACGGTCGGACGCGCGAACGGTCGGACGCGCGAACGGTCGGAGGCGCGAACGGTCGGAGGCGCGAACGGTCGGAGGCGCGAACGGTCGGAGGCGCGAACGGTCGGAGGCGCGAACGGTCGGAGGCGCGAACGGTCGGAGGCGCGAACGGTCGGAGGCGCGAACGGTCGGAGGCGCGAACGGTCGGAGGCGCGAACGGTCGGAGGCGCGAACGAACTCCCGGACGGACAAATGGTCATCAGTCAATTTTTCGGTAACATGCAGCCACAGAACATGAATTCTGACTACAAATGTGTTAGAAAATGTAATATCTATACTAATATATATTACAATACTTTCTCTTTACTACTGACTTAAGATGGCGATAAAGTAAAATGTGCTAAAACTGAGTTCTTTGATCGTTTCATCAATGCATTTCATCCATTAATGAATTTGATGCACTATTAAGTATTATTTAAAAATCCATCAATCCTTATTTTTCATCGCGAGGCTCATCACACGTGCTGTTCCACCTAACTACGAAATTCCGCAGTGCTCCATTCGACATCTATCAGTGAAAGAAGGTAACACTCGGGCGACGAAGCAGGTGATTAGAATGTAACCCATAGCTTCTTTCGGGATTGATGATCTTTTACAAGCAAAAAATCTACATCATGGGAAGTCTGGCATTATTTCCTCTTCGATGGAAGGCGAACGAACTATTTTTTTCTATGTTCAACGGATTCCTGCGAACATGAGTATACCATAAGAAAGCGTATATCATAATACACTAACCTTTTTACCACCGAAGCCGCTGTGCACCTTTATGAAAATAGAAAAGAAACCCATAGAAGAACATAGAAAAACCTTATTTCTTTTTTTAATTTCTTTCTTAAATTTTTGGTTCATAATTTACTCTATTTGTGAACATTTTTGCCTCATACATAGGTAAATATTTGGGTAATGTTATTTGGTATGAAACCTAGCCCTGCTTATTACTCTGAGTCATCTCAGCAGGTCAAAAGTATGACAATTTTATTAACATTACTAATCCAAACAACATGATTAGCATATTGTATTTGGGATTTCATTCACGAAGAATAATGAATATTATACTTTCTCGCCTTGCTTCGTACGAATAGAAATTGTTGTAATCGTTCGCCATAAATCAGCGATTTTCGACAAGAAAATTTTATTATCGGCCTCTGAACTCGGAAAAAGTAGATCAATCTTGTTTCTATATGTAGTAAATAACCTCTTCTAACATGTTATGTAGTCATAATCCATGCTTTATGCGTTCTTCATACCGAAAAGTCGATTGACTACAAAACCTATCTGTCTGTCCGTCCGTCCATCTGTCTATGTTGACTACTAGCATCTAAACCGTTCAACCGGTTTTCTCCAATATTGATATTCCCCGATCAATCTAAACGAACTCAAGATATTGTGAGTTTTAAACGGATATTTTGATTGCTGGGGGTACTTTACATTAAATCTCATCAACACTCAAAATGGCTCAATAATGGCTCCAATTTGTTATTAAACTGGGTCCTCGAGTAGCATTAAGTACGCTTAAGAGATTGAACAAGTAAAATTTTAATTGAAATCCATGATTTTTCGAAAATTGCGAAAGTTTAAAAATGTTTGGCTTTATCCTACAATTACAATATTAAAGATCGAGGTTTATCCTTAATGAAATCTATTGTTCAAAGACGGATCTTGAAATAAAATGTGTACATTATTCAAAATATAAGTAGTTTTGCGTAATATAATTACCGTGAAATACCAATTTCTCTTATAAGAAGTTCAAACAATTTCTCTTTTAAGAACACCTCCGATTTTTCTTTCAATTCTATTCTCGCATGTATCCAAGTTCAGAATAAAAGTTGTGTTTGTTTCATTTTCAAAATGCAAAAGATAAACATTGCAAAAGTACAATATTGAAGAAAGATGTTTGTCTTAAATAAAATCTGTTCTAAAAGATCAGATATTAGAAAAGGTCATGTACATCTTTATTAAAAAAAACGTGTACTTTTCACGTTATTTCACCTTAAGTACATTTTACGTTGAATTTAATAGAGTTAAGAAACATTTTATAAAAAAGACTTCAAATATTTTCTACACATTTTTTCTACATATTAAGCAAAAAGCATTTAAAAATGGCACGGGTCTGAATTTTCGAAAAATAAAAAGTTAGAAATAATTCCAGAAAGTAAATGTAATCCGTCTAGTTCTTTTACGAATAGTTAAGAGTTAATGATTTGAGAACTTTTTCATTCAAATTTCGAAAGAAATTACTTTTAAGTTCGAATAATGTAATGCCCATTTACAAATTAGTGTGGCCAATTCCGTTAAAATTTTTGCAAATAATTGTTACCTACCGATCTGCCCTGAATTCATTTTCGTCTAAGATGACACGAAACGCACCAGGCCAGAACGACTGCAACTTTCATCTGAGCATTGAGCCATAGTCACATGGATGTCAAAATCAGCCGCCTTGGATGAAACATTTATGATACTTAGTTCGTGTCCGTTTTTCCTACAGAGAAAGTGATTATTAATTCCCTAATCTATGCCTCAGCCAAAATGGAAATCAATAGGTATTCCACCGTAAAAGACTCCGACTGTACTCACACTATTATACCACGTTCTCATTAGCATATCATGAGATATTTCTCGTTATATCGTCTGTTGCCGCAAAACACTTTCTCCTTTCTTTAATTCGAAGTGTGGATAACGATATGCAATCCATTATTAGAGCGCGGAATTCTGGAATTCTGAAAGTAATGCACCTGACACAGAAAAACTGTTTACGAATATCACTGTCCGTATGTCCTTTGTCCACCTACCTGTCTTTCTGCGCGCCCGCCCGACTAACTGCTCACCCACCTGTCAGACTGCCCACCTGCCCGTCGGTCTGCCTGCCGGTCGGTCTGCCCGCTCTATTTTCTGCTCGCTCATCTCTCTGACCGCTTATCCGTCAGCCCACCCGCCCGTCTGCTCGTCCAAACGCCTGCCCGCCCGCCCTTCTCTCTGCCCGCCGATATGTCAGCCCGACTGACCGGCTGTTCGTCTGTTTGTTCGCCTGTCTATTTGAAAAACGAGATAAAATTCTCCAGAAAATGTTACTTACCGATCTCCTTGAAGTTCTCCATCATCTCGTGTGCAATGATATTAAACGCACCGCGCTAGTACACTCGGGCCTGGGCGTTGACGCAGACATGGATGTCAAAATCTCCCTCCTCAGATGAAAAATGCACTGTGTCCACTTTTCGTCATTCTGCCTATAAAGAAAGTGAATACTAATTTCCCAAAACTTGCCCTGCCTTAAAGGAAATCATTATTCCTCCCCAACCGTAGAACATCGTTGTACAAACCATTTACATGTCGTTAAATATTTACTGATTTGTACAAGTCACCCAAAAGCCTTCTTTTTGTCTCTTTTTGACGGTCTTTCTTTGTGTCACTTCTTTCGATTTCTCAAGCCTCATTAAATCGTACACAGTTTTTAGCAATCGTGCACCCATGTAAATTCACTGTTTATCGATAGTGACGTTTTACTTTGCGGCACGCCCAAGGCCAAAGTAGCACTTTGTGGGACGTGTTCCGCAAAGTAAATCAAACAATGTAGTCCGGTCACTAGGTATCTAACCACGGCAAATTTTTCTCAACAGTTCTGTAAGTTTTTGGGGGTGCTAAATTAAAATTTTACTTTTGCCCTCTCGGGAAATGTCGGCTTCACAAAAAAAATTGCGACAACAAAAAAATCGCACTTGGTCAGTTTTTCGCTAGTATCGCGACAACCGCCTTTACAAATTAAAGTTGACAAAACTTTCTGCAAAATTTGTTTTGAATTTAATTTTGTGAAAAAAATAGAAAAATTAAAAATTAGGCTCTAGAGCGCGCTGAAAACTGGGGACGTTTTGGCCCTCTGAGCAAAACGGGAGAATAGCTATCTCCTGCCCTCTTGTATTGTGGCAACTCTAGTTTCACTCTATCAAGCTTGAAAACAGCTATTGTGAATGAAATATTGGCATTGTTAAATGATTCTTCTTCGATTCTCGCGGAATCAGTAGGCACATTTTTACTCGCCTGAAGTATGTGTGAAACAACCTAATGTAATAAAAATATGACGGAACGAAGGAAAGTTGAGTGAATACGTACGATGCCGTGGCGAATTCTCCGATACACCGCGTATACCGCCGGTATACCTAGTAATTCGAAGTGTATAAGAAATATTAAATAAGCTTGATAATCCTCTAAAAAGTTATTGAGCTTTTGAAAGCTCTAAAACAGATGTGAAAAAATAACTGTTTTGCTACCGAGAGCTAGTCAGTCTTCCACATCCGTAAGCGCTATGAAGTGCGTTAGAATGAGAAGTTCCAAACGGTTCTAAATGCAGTCCAGAGAATTCGCTGGGCGCAGGCGAAGGCACCGCATGCCAGCCGCGGTAACCCAAGGCTCCTCCTGTTTCAAGGGCGAGGAGAGGGGAAGATACACGTCTGGACGGTCGGTAGGCACCGCAAAATATTGCGGTGAACAGTCCTCCTCTGGTCGTTCGTAAACGCTTCTCTCAAGTTTTGTGAAAATGGAAGAAATTGGTGGTTCAGAAATTAGTGGTGGAAGAAATTGGTGGTGATGAAAACCCGTATTAAAAATCCACCTAGGGAACGATTTAAGAAATATTTTAAAATTAAAAGTGAAAAATTGAGGAAGGATGAAAATAAGAAAATATATGAACAAGCAATTGAAGAAAGACTGAAAACGAAACAGGGAGAGGTTAGGGAAGGAATCGAGAAAGAATGGAAGAAACTGAAGGAAACGATGCTAGAAGCAGCGATAGAGGTATGTGGTAGGAAGAGAGTAAATATGCGTTTTAAAATAGCTAGATGGTGGAACGAGGTGGTCAAGGAATGGGTAAAGAAGAAAAAGAAAGCGTACGCCTCATATATGGTTTCAAGGACCCAAAAAGATTGGGAAACGTACGTAGAAAGTAGAAATAGAGCAAAACTAGAAGTGAAGATGGTAAAGGCGGAGACATGGGAAATGTTTGCAACAGAAGTGGAGGAAAAGAACAAGAAAAACCTTTGGAAGGTAGTAAATGGACTAAGAGTAAAACATAAGAAAACGGTCAGAAGCATAAGGGATCCAAGTAACAATTTGAAGATCGAACAGACAAAGGTACTAGAAACCTGGAGGAAGCATTATGAAAACATCTTTAATGTTAATAACAGGACAGCCACTGGTGACTGGAGGGAGTTGAGTGAGAGTCAAGAACTCCATTAGCCACTGGGAAATTGGAAGGAGGGGAAAGGCGAATCGAATCTGGTGAGTGAGAGACATCAAGAGAGAGGAGCAAATTTGAGGACGATTCCATAAGGGAAAGAGATGTAGAAGAGGCAATGAGAAGAATTCAAGTTAGGAAGGCAGCTGGTCCAGACGGAATATCACCAGAAATGATAAAGTATATTGGGAAAACGGGAAGGACACAGATAAGAGCATTATGTCAACAGATATGTAGAGAAGAAAGAATACCGCGAGAATGAGAAGAAAATATAATAGTACCTCTACATAAAAAGGGGAGCATTGTCAACTGTGAAAATTACAGGGCGATTTGTTTGTCATCCTACATAAGTAAATTGTACCTCAGGATAGTGGAAGTAAAATTGAGGACGGAGGTAGAAGAAGATTTGGAAGAGGAGCAAGGGGCCTTTAGACCATACAGACAAACACAGAACCATATTTACACTCTAACAACCATAATTGAAAAAAAACATTGAATAGGGGAAAAACAATATGCGTAGATTTAAAGCCAGCATTTGATACAGTACCCAAGAAAGAACTATGGGATGCACTGGAGAAAGCAAAGGTTTCAAGCAAAATGATGAGGGTAATTAAAGCATTTATAAAAATGTGTATGGTACAGTAAGGCTGGATGGACAACTCGGTGGGGAATTTAGAAACGGCAAAGGAGTTAAACAGGAAGATTCTACTCTTTCTACTATTTATAATCTTTATGGATGAGGTTATTAAACAAATCAAAAGGCGTTCCAAAAAATATAAAATTGGAAATTGGAAAATGAGACCGGTATGGATACAAGCATTGGTATACGAAATTTTATTGCTCGCCAAAAAATCCAAGAGAGCTGCAAGATATGATAATTGAGTGGGGGTATGCACTGGAGGATAGGGGTATGAAGATAAAAATCAATAAGAGCAAGGTCATGTGTATATGCAAATAAAAGAAAGAAATGAACATTAAGTGAAGAGAGAGGAAAACATTGAGCAAGTAACAAACTATGAGTATCTTGGAACAAAAATTTCGGAAAACGGAAAATTTGAGGAAGAACTGGATAATAGAGTGAAGAAAGCAAACTCTGTGTATTATCAAATAAATAAATTTCTAAGAATGAAAGTAGGCACTAAAACAAAACTTCAAATTTATAAATCCGTATATATACCAACATTTATACATGGAACTGAAAGTATGCCACATAATACAAAAACAGAAAGTAGAGTCACAGCAGCACAATGAAATTCCTACGCAGGATACTAAGGAAAACGAGATGAGATCGAATAAGGAATAATACAATCAGAGAGGAACTAAAAGTTACTCCACTACTCAAAGAAATGTAAAACAAGGCTCTGAAGTGGTACGGTCATGTTATTAGAATGGCAGAGGATAGAAAGCCAAAACAAATGATCGAAGCCAGGCCAGAGGGAAAGAGACCACCTGGAAGGCCATAAGGAACATAGAACGCCTATTACTTATTATTACTTATTTAATTGTAATATAAAATTGTCACTGTCCACGTAATCAAAATTTTGTGTCAGATTCTCTGAAGAGATCAAATATAACTCGGCAAAACTTCGAAAAAAGAATTGATGAATCAATCTGAATGCTGAATGTACAACACTTGATCCTCATGATCATTTTAATCCATCCTGTATAATTAATTCAGCAATTAAATGAGCAGTCACAAATGTTTTAATGTGATTAGATTTTAGACGAACATTCTGATAAATAAAAATACACTTAAATATTTTATACTTTGTGATATGTTCTGTTTGCCCTTGTTTTCTCTCTTTCTGTTTGTTTTTCCTTCCACTTCCGATTATTCCTGTTTTTTCTAAAAACTTGCTTTCATTGTTTTCTTTTTCACATTATAACAACTATTTTTACAGTAATCTGCTCTCTCTCAGTTCATACTTGCCTCCTTGTAGCAGGGGTATTTTCAATGGGATTGCGTTTTCCTTATTTGTGTTTTTTGGATTTATCTATCTTTTTTTTCTAAATTTACGACAATTTAATTTTTTAAAATATCTATGCCGTGCGAATTAACGAGAGATATTGAAATATCTCACGCCGTGAATAAGCACATTTACAGCAATTTGTGTACATTATTGCATCTGTGTGTGTTCTTCAATGACTTCAATAGAGTTCATCAAAAATCAAAAATTCTCTGTGAAAAATAGCTTTAAAGCTCGGATTTACACTAAAGCTTAAGCGATATTTTCGTAAAAACGACTCCAAATTTTTCAACGAAAATTTCCGCATAGCTCGAGGTATCACTCTTCTGCGATATTCATAAAGTAACTTTCGGTTCTATCGTTAGGAAACAGAAAAGAGAATATTTTAAAAAAGTGTTCTTTATGCGTCGATAGATGGCAGCTCGTAAGAGGATAGACCGGGAGATGTCTCTCAGAGCATCAATCGATGCCACTGCAGTGCCTCTGACTGAAATTATGGCTAGATAGCTAGGTCGAGTAGTGTCGCTGCCTGGAGGATAATTCTATCAGTCGACTGCTCTGATCGGTGGTTTCTTCGATCAACACCAAGCGAATGTCCTAACAAACGAGCCAAGGACCGCGCGCGATCTTTCCTTCCCATTCCTTGTATCCTACCCTTTACACACACTTACTTACATTGCACTACAGACCACACATGCCGGGAGACCGGTCGGCAGCTTACATCTTGTCCCGGCTGGGGCGGTGCCCCACTGGTGGAAGATACTTGGTTGAGGGAAAACCCCGCTAGCCGATGTCAGGTCGGCGCCGGATCTCGCCATCCAACGGGCAAGACCACAGCCACCTCTCGAGCAAAAAGCATACCTTACACTTAAGGGACTAATGGCCTTAGCACTTGTCGCGCCCAGAATCAGAAGCAGCAGGATGAGGCAAGTCTGGAAAGCTAGCCCATAAAATTCCAAAAAATTAGAAAATTAATTAGAACGATAGTTACTTTTTCGCTATTGCTTACGCTGTAGAAAGTATTGTAATGCTGCGGGAAAATGTTTCACAGAAAACTACCTATTGCTGGGAGCTGGTAACGAAAACATGGATAAATATTGTCCTTCTATGTAGTAAATTATTTTCCCTTATAAGTGTAGTCATAATGTTTTGTGGGTCCTCGATATCGAAATATCAAAAGACGGCCAAACGCCTTTTCGTCTGTAAACGTTAGCGGCAAAACCGCAATGTTTTTGGGGTGAAGATGAGCGGTAAAAAATTGGATTTTGCGGAAACAAAATAGTTAAACATTCTGGTACTACTTTGATTTGATTTTGCTACGTGGGCGGACTAGCTTGATCGACCTTAAGAGTTGCCTCTGATATTATAAACCAAATATCACAAAAAGCTTTTCTTTTCCATAAATCAATCTAATATACATCAGATCCTAATATTTAGAGTAAAACATTGCACGGTTTTTTACATATTTTTTTCCAAATATCCAATTTTAAGTGCTTTTGTGACTAAAAAATTGTATTATTACTACAATTAATAAAACTTTATCAGAAGAACAAAGTGATATTAACGGAAGGATACTTTTCGAACTTTTCCATTAATAGAGAACAAGTGCGTAATGTCCTTAGTTGTTCGTTGCCTCAGAATGCATTTGAAATGTGAAGCAACGCAATGTTATGAAATACGGAAATGCCCTTTTTGGATATTCAAAATTGCATTTCTTGTTGTGGTAACGAGACGCAACTTCACATCCTTTCCCAAAATCTGAACAGAAATCTTCAAACATGAGGTGAGAAAATCCAGTGACTAGCAGATAATCACTGTAGCATTCTTTTCTACGTACAAAGCGTCTGTTTTACTAATATTTCTCGAAATTTGCGATTTAAGTTACTACCACATCATTGATATTTTCCTCATATAAAGGCAAATATTCTCAGAGCGGTCGCACACTTGATGTGGCGTGAATAACTAGGGCAGTGCAGACGGGCGTTACACCAAACAGACCGACTACATCCGTTCGCCTTTTCATCCAATTCTGAAACAGTCTTTTATAAAATATAGCGTTTCTCCTTTCTCGCTACTACTTACGCTATACCAAGTATTGTAATGCGGGAAAAAGGGCGAATTTTCGACAGGAAAACTCTTATTGCAGGGCCCTGGTAAAGAAAAACTCGAAAAGTTTCGTTACTAAATATAGTGAATTACTTTAACACGTTGTGTAGCCCGAATCCATGTTGTGTGGGTCCTGGATACAGAAAAATCGATTGATGACAAAATGTCTGTCCGTCTGAGAACATCGCTAGCGGCTAAACCATAAGCAGGATTTTCACAAAAGTTGATATTTCCCCATCGATCTGCCTGGTGTCACGGGCCGTGGAAATTGAAACATTTGAAGTATGGAGGATACTTTACAAGAAGCCTCTGGACCATTTCCGAAAGAGAACCACCAAATGTTTGGATTAAATTTTGTTGTCGGATAGCGTAAAGGATGCCTAGGAGAATGGTGCGGGTCTCATTTTCGTTAACATTCCTGATTTTTCGAAAATTGCCACAGTTCAATTTTTAGGCGGCTTCCTACAACTAAAATATTGAAGGTAGAGATTTTTACTTTCTCACCCTTACGAAAGTAAGATTTTACATTTACATAAGAACATAAGTTACATAAGAAGAGAAACTTTTGTAATCTTTGGCATGAACACGGTAAATTTTTGGTAGAAAAATTCTCATTACCGGACCCTGGTTACTAAAAGTGGATAAAGTAGTTGATAAATATAGAAAAAATTCTTCTAACATGTGGTGTAGAGTCCATGTTTTGTGGGTCCTTGATACCGGAAAGTCGCTTGACGGCGAAACGTCCCACCGTCCGTCCGTCCAACGTCCGTCCGACGTCCGTCCGACGTCCGTCCGACGTCCGTCCGACGTCCGTCCGACGTCCGTCCGTCCGAACACGCTACCGCGTAAGAAGTTCAATCGATTTCCTCGGAAGTTGATATTCCCTGATCGATCTGGACGAACTCGAGGCTGCGGGGGTTTCACACTGATATTTTGATTTATGAGGGCTTTATCCATGAGAGCATTTTCGCTCTTATGCGTATGCCCCAGATCGGCCCATACGGTGCTCCTGTCGCATAGTGGTGTGCGAGACAAGTTAACTCTGAGGATCTGAGTTCGGATCTGGGCGCGGAAAGAATGTTCGCTGGTCGAAAACACTTTTGCAGGTTTATGTAATACAAAGTAGCGGAGCAGTTAAAAATAATGCGAGAAAGTATGTTATTTAGTACCGCCACTAGTTTTCTTAATGAAATCTGTTCTTTAAAGCAGGGACCGAAAAGGTATTGAATACCGGTAAAAAATACCGGTATAATACCGGTATTTTTCCATACCTTTTTCAAATACCTTTATTCTTTTATACCGGTAAAATACCTCTAAAGGACGTCTATACCGGTATGGACGTCCATAAAGGTTATACCGGTATTATACCGGTATTTTCAATGAAGAAATATAGCTTACCATCCATACATGTTGAAAAAATAGGTTACTTTAGTTAATATCTTACAAAATGTTTATTAATCAAATATCATTTCATAATTGTTATTTATTGTTTAAATTATTATTTGTTTAGTTGTTTATATATATATATATATATATATATATATATATATATATATATATATATATATATATATAACAACTGTATTAAATTCTATTCTTATTATTGTAAATGTTTTGTGTTCGGGCGTTTACGTTTTGCATACGTTGTATGTATTGAAAACCTCCCTTAATTTAAACTTCGAAAAAGTTGAAATCTGAAATAATAATTATTGATTCCATTGAAGAGAACATTTTCTTAGTGTCCTTCATCGAGCTATCTCCCATCTGACCTGAGAGATGACCTAAGCCTGTCTTTGTATTTCGCACATGGAGAGGCTGTCAACGTATGCGCCGGCCGTAGGCGTAGGACCGTTTCTTCCCTCCTCGACCCCTCCTTCGGCGAACTGAGGAAGCGTTGACACCTTGAGATAATAACGAACGCTCAGGCTTTTAGACCCAGTTTTGTTATTGTTAAAAAATGATTTCCTTTTACTTCATTTCACAATTAAATCTTAATTATACATTAATAAATAGGGCTAAAATAAAATGTTATTTTCCTAGTTTATATTAAGGGTTTAATATATTTTGACTAACTGCAAATATTGAGAAAATTTGTAATAAAAGTAAATTATTATGTTATTATTATTATTATTATTATTATTATTATTATTATTATTATTATTATTACTATTATTATTAGCTATTAACATTGCATGTGGGCAAGGGTTCCCTTCTACGCGGGTAGCTTACATTGTAAAATGCATCTGGAGGAGCCCACTTCGAGAACAGTGTTTCTTCCTTAATAATAAGAAATATATACTAACATTATTAATTATTAAAAAAGAGTTTATTAATATTAACATTTTTACTTTTTAATTAAAATTAACATTTAATTTAAATAAATGTATAAATTAACAAACAAAATAATAAAATAATTTACACAAATTTAATGCAAACATTTAAAATTTATTTAGTATTAATATTTTAAAATATTTATTAAAATTAATTAATATTATATAGTACTATTAATATTTTTTCTTAATGAAATTTCTTAAATAATACATGGATGTAAATTAAACATGCTTCAATCATTAATTTTGAATTAAACATAACGCTTCTGTTTCCTCGCGTAAGAATAGTTTGTCTATTAGCGTTCAATGTCAATTTTTAATATTGTTTTAGTTATAATTAATAATTATATATAATTAATTAATATATATAATTATATTTATTAATTTTGGTGCAGAATAAGGAAACTGGGCCAACTGAAAAAATTATTTTCGGGAATGTTAGTGATACGATCAAATTTAAGCAAATAATCGTATTTAGTGATAAACACAGTCGTGCAAGAAGGACGTTTGGTATGCGTGGGAAGACTCATTTATGGATAAGAAGACACGTTTCTCCATTTTTTATCGCTACTAGAAAGGACAAGATTTATACGGAGAAATTCGATAAAGTTTCAACACTCTATCACGTGTCGCCAAGCTCTGCGCCCGGACGTGAGGTCCAAGGTCAGCGAACGAGCTCGTGTTGATGTCTGCGAAAGACCGTTGGCTGGTCCCTCCGTCTGATGACAGAACTCGACTTCCCAGTCAACGGCAGAACTCGACCTAGCTAGAATATGTCTCGAAAATCCGCCACCCTCGGGACTCGAACCCTAGGACCTCCCGGTCAGAAACTCTGCCGTGTAAATTAGTTGTTTCCTCTGAGCCATATCAGCGGAAAAAATCACAATGAATTTCCCCCAAATACCTGTATGATTCTACTGAAATACTGGTATTTTCTTATGAAAATACCGGTATTTTGATGAGAGAATACCGGTATAATACCTTTAAATAGAGGTATTTTACCGGTATAGACGTCGGATAAAGGTAAAAAACCTCTAAAAATACCGGTATTTGACGTCCTATACCGGTATTTTTAAAGGTATTTTGAATAAAGGTATAAAAGAGGTAAAGGTATTTGTATACCGGTATAAATACCTTTACCGCTATTATTTCGGTATTCGGTCCCTGCTTTAAAGACGAATTGAGATCAGATTTAATTTTTTGCAAATTCGAGTTAAAAAATTCAAATTTTTTTCTGCGTCTTCCCACAACTACACTTATGAGTTATAATGTTTTACTTACTCGCTACCTCTTACGCAGTAGAGAGAAAGTTATATATTGATGCGCAAAAAACGGCGAATTTTTGACAGAAAAACACATTGCCGGGCCCTGATAACTAAAAAATGATAAACAAAACGATAAATCCAATACTATATTTAGAAAAATATCCTCTAACACGTGGAGTAGCCAGAGTCCCTGTTTTGTGGGTTCTTGATACCGGAAAGTCGATTGACGGCAAAACGTCCGTACGTCTGTGAACATCACTAGCGCCTAAACTATTCATAGTTTTTTTTCTTCAAAATGGATATTCCCTGCTCAATCTGCTTCGACTTAAAGCTTTGCGATTTTGAAAAACGTTCTTCAAAATTTGGGGATAGTTTACATGAAGCCCTTGGGATATTTTCAAAATTTTCTAAAAAGTGGCTCAAAATTGTTTCTGTAAATATTTTAAAGGAATAAAGTAGACTTCTAAAGATAGCTTAGGTCCGTTTTCCACTCTTCACTCTGAATTTTCGAAAATTTCAAAAGTTTGACTTTTTTCGGCTTATTCTTATTATTACAAAATTAAAGATAGTGATGTTTCCTTCAAGTAAAATATTTTCTCCGTAGTTTGTTGTTTCATTAAGCTAATGAGCATTTTTTTTTGAAATTTTTATTTTTTTTCGCAAAAATAAGATTTTTACGAAAATGGCTCCAATTTCTTCTTTTGACTTTTCGTACGTATAGCGCTAATTACACAGTTTAACAAGACAAAATCATTTTAGTGTATTAGTTTGTTTTTTCAAAAATTACCGAATTACGGAACTTTTTGTAAATATCTCTCTCGATGTTAATATGCACAATAGCTTCGAATTTCGCATTTACAGGAACGCTTAAACATTTTCTTAAAGACGGCTCCAAATTTCTCAACGAAAATTTCCATGTAAAACGATGTTTTACTCTTCTATAATTTTCTTAATGTAATATCTACGGGTTCGGGTCTACGGTTGGGAATACGCAAAATTGAATTTTGAAGCAGGTTCTTTAAAATTTGGGAATACATTATAAGAAACGCCCCTGGGGCGTTTTTAAAATTTTCTAAAAAATTGCTCGATTTTTTTTTTTTTACTTTTTAAGAATGTAGTAAAATACGCTTATAATGGTGGTATAAGTTCGATTTTCTATAATCGCAAAACTTAATTTTTTAGGCGTCTTCCTAGAGCAACAAAATTAAAAATTGACTTTTTCTTCGAATGAAATTTGTTGTGCATAATTAGTTCTTAGTTTTAGTCACTTTCGCTGAATATTGCGTGCAATATGTGCACTTCTAAACAATAACAAAAATAAGATTTTCTTGGTAGGAATAGTGCTAAATGTACTCTGTAAGATGACTTAAAAGTCATATTGCACTATTCTTTTGGTTTTACAAAAATGTAAAGTATTGTAATATGTAATGTTCTGACTTCTCACGTCTTTAATATTTACACTAACGGTGATTTGTTCATATCATTGCATTTATAAGTACATGCCCTTTAAACGTCTGATGGAGTTTCCGAAAATTTGAAACTTGTCTGTAGAAATGCGCTCAAAATTCCGCATTTTGAGAAACGCTCAAACAAAATTTCTCAAAAATTGCTCCAATTTTTTTCTGCATACATTTCGTTCGCATAATGCTAATTGGACTGTTTAAGATAACAAAATTAATTTTCGAGCTTTCTTTTGTCTTTTTCAAAATTCACACATTCAATGTATTTTTACTTTCTCGTATACATTCGTATATACGGAGTAATATACGTAGTATATATAAAGTTATGTAATGCAGCGGAAAATCGATTTCAAGTTTTCAACGGAAATACAGGTTTTAGGGGCCCATGATACCGAAAAAGTTTTTTTTTTTTTTTTTCAAAACATCCGTCCGTCCATCATGTCTGTCTGTGTTTGCCTGTCCGTCCGTATGTGAACACTAGCCTGTGAACTAGCGCCGAAAACACACGTACGATCTTTTCCAAATTGAAGAAAACCCTGTCGATCTGGCTGTAGTTGAAGCGTTGAAATTTTGAAAAACATTCTTTAAAATTTGGAGGTACTTTTACATGAAGACCCCAGATATTTTCAAAATTTTCTCCGAAACGGCTCCAAATTTTTTCTTTAAATTTCTTGTAAGAATAGAGTAAAAACACTTATAAAGGTGGTATATGTCCGATTTTTGCGGTTAACTCTGAATTTTCGAAAATTGCAGAAGTTTGACATTTTTTTGGCGTCTTCCTACAACTATAAAATTGAAGATGGAAATTTTTCCTTCAAATGAAATTTGTTGTCCATAACTAGTTCTTTGATTAAATTCCTGTAGACTTTTTTGAAAATTGTATTAGTGTTCGTGCAGTAATGCATGCAATATTTGAAATGTTAAAAAATTACAAAAACAAGATTTTCTCAAAAACGGCTCCAAAGGGTGTAGCTGAATAAGGTCGTGAAAAGTGCCACCAAATCAAATCGATAATCGTGATGATCATATGAAGGAAAATACCAAATGACGTAAATTCACAAAAAAAACAGCCTCCTAGGGCAATCTGTTGCATAGATACAACGAGAAACGTGTTTTCCAAGTTTTATTTTTTCTCAGCATCTATTACGAATATCATGCTGAAAAAATTGCAGAGACGGAGAAACATAGTTCTATTTGAAGGTATTTTTGTCAACGAATTTTGACGCCAAACTCATAGAGAAAAAAATAAATAAATTTTTGAAATTCATTTTCGATATGATAACGTTGGAGTACTGTCTCAATATTTTCTCTTAAAATGGGTCTTATAACATTCTATAACATATTTTTTCAGATTTTTTAACAATGTGAACAGTAGTGAAAAATAATTAAAACAGGTCTGTGTTAATGTCGGTATTCACTCTAAAGATCACACTTGCATTATTTCTAGACGTAGCTCAAGCGTTCGACAACGTGTGGCAAACGGGGTCCTATTTCAACTTCATAATATTGGTACTCCTCAATATTTATAAAAAATAATTCAATTCTATTTCCTAATAAATCGCAGTTTTGCAGTTAAAATTAATTCTTCTCTTTCCACTTTACATCACATTTATTCAGGAATTCCACAAGGCTCAACTTTTTCCTTACTTCTCTTTAACATCTACATGTCTGATATTCATACTTTACCCTTCGTTTCCGTAGTTCTTTTCGCTGATGGTACTGCATTATTTTTATCCCATTCTAATATAAAAATTGCACATGACATACTTCAAAATGCTATTCAAAAGTACATAAAATTGACTCAAAATTGGAGAATCAAAATTAACACTCAAAATATAAACAAAAATGTTCACACTATGCAGACTTATTAATCCTCCTCCGCTAAAAATTAATAATTTAGATATTCCTTGGTTAGATAGCAATGTTGCTGTTAAATATGTAGGCTTATCCCTTTGTTGTCAACATCAAAGTCAATTGTCAATATCAGCCCACTTAATAGTGATTAGGTAATTCAAATTATGCATTGCATCACACACATTTTATATTCAAACAACAGCTTCACAAACTTTTCAGCTTTCAAGAACATTATTTTATGTCTATCCCAAGGCCATGAATTCCAAGTCACTCTCGCTGATTTTGTTCCAGGTTGTTATTTTTCGTGATATTGGCGATGTTCGTAACACCAATAAGAGGACGCAATTCGCTCGTCAACAGTGTATTGATGGAGGATATTTTTGTCAAACGACTAATATCGTCTCTGAAAAATCTCTTGACATGTTTGGAGGATCCTGTACCTCATCAGGTAAAGTATCAAAATTTCACAATTGCAAAGATTCAACATTAATATATTCCAAAATATTTACTCAAAAGAAAATCATGATTTGACTCTATTAGTTTTTATAACATCGTACTTTTGGTAAACACGCACACAACTCATACGTGCATTAAAATTAAAATCTCGAATAGTATACAAAGGGAGCGGTGGCACAATGCATTAACTGATGTCACTACAGCGCCTCTGATCGGGAGGTCCTAGGTTGGAGTCCCGATGGAGACAGGATTGTCTACACTGGCTTTTCAGCTAGGTCGAATTCAGTCGCTGTCTGGAGGAGAATTCTAGTGGGTGGCTGTTCTGATCGGTAGTTGTCCCTGGTTTCTCCGATCAACACCAGGCGAATGCCGGAGGAGTACCCTAACAAACGGGCCACGGACCGCGCGCGATTTTTCCTTCCTCTTCCTTCTCCTATCCTCACCCCTTACACACACTCTTACACTATCATGCACTACACTACCCCACATGCCGGGAGACCGGTCGGAGACTTAGAACTTGTCCTAGCTTGGGATGTGCCCTACTGGTGGGAGATACCTGGTTGGGGAAACCCCCGTTAGCCGACGGTAGGTCGGCGCCGGATCTCGCCATCCAGCGGGGGAAGACCCCCTCTACCTCCCGAGCAAAAACACGCACTACACTTACGGGAATAATTACTATAATAGACGCGACCGGAATCATTAACAATCAATTAATCGATATATACACCATCTTAATCATTTTTTAATTACACAATTAGAGGATCGAATAACGGAGAAAATGTGAAAAAATGCACCAGTTTTTGTTAAAACAATTTCCTCGATATAAATTTTACTATAAAACAATAAAAATCTGTGCATTGTAATTTCTTATCTTAAGATGTAAATTAATGAGAAATTTACCCTTACCCAAAAGTATAAAGAAGTTTAAAGATGAAAATAAATGACGTTTAAATGTGAAACTACTAATATTAATTTACTGAACCGTCTGTCCGGCTCGCCAACCCGTGTCTCTTCGTTCGTCTGTGTCCGTCCGCCTGTATTCATCCGTCTGTCCGTTCCACCCACTGTCCGTCCGTCTGTCTCTGAACATCACTAGCGTCTAAACAATACGTAGGATTTTTTCCGAAATGAATATTCCCCGTTCGATCTGGCTCCACTTCAAACTATGCGATTTTCAAAAATAGTTTTCAAATTTTCGGGATACTTTACATGAACGAGCCCAAAATTCTGCGTTTTCAGAAACGCTCAAATACCATTTTCTCAAAAAGGGCTCGAAATTTTTCTTCAAACTTTTCGTATGAATACTGCTAAGTGCACTGTTTTAGACTACATAAAATTAATTGTGCTGTATTCTTTTATTTTTTCAAAAATTTAGTTTTTGTTAAGTATTTCTCAAGGTTAATATGCACATATCCAGCGATTTGGCATTTGTGAGTGGAAATGAATTCCAATGAAGTTTCTCGAAAACTCTAAAATTTTCTGTGAAAAAGAGCTTCAAATTTCGCATTATAATGACGCTTAAATAAATTTTCTTAAAAACAACTCCAAATTTTTCAATGAAAATTGCCATTTAAGGTCGAAGTTTTATCTTCTTTTATATTATGTGAGTAATATTTTGATTCTCCAATTAGGAAACCGAAAAATAGAGGTTTTTTAAAAAAATTAAATTTTGGGCCGCGATAGATGGCAGCTGGCAAGAGTATGTGGTAAGTCCCAAAACTAGCCCTCATAAATTAAAAAAACTAATACGAGAAAATCTGTGTCTCACCAGTTTTTTTTGTAACAATGAACTTAGTACATTTCCCCAATGAATGACGTGAATTTAACAAATCGAAAGCTAAATTCACGTAATCAACAAATTTAACGGTAGCATCACAGCCATCTCCTTCCGAACAACTAGTAGTGCTACAGAATGGCACAGACTTTCCCGAACTAGTTAGTACCTTAAATATACCTTGCTTCTTGATTTACGAATCAGTGTTTTTTTGGTCAAAAATGACTTACTTGGCGGGGAATATATTTTCAGCAAACGCCGATGTCAATAAATACAACACTCGACGTAATAATCATATTCATCAGGGGACAGTATCAAGAGCTCACTACAAAAAATTCACATACAATACATGTACATTATTTTACAAACACTGCCAGATGACATTAAACGATTAAATTCGATAGCAAAGTTTAAATGCCAAGTAAAATCGTTTTTGCTGTACAACTGTTTCAATACAATTAGGGATTACACTGATCATCAAAAGAAAAAAAACATTAATTTTAACAGTGACATTTAATGTATTATTTAGCATTTAGACTGTAGAATTCTAAACAACTTGAATTAAGTACTGTACCACAGCGTCTAGGTCAATGACCCCATCTCGATAAGGTTTTTCGTCGTTTCCCTGATTCTTTGAGCAAATGCTGAGATGGTCCCTTGTTCTGCCTCTGGACAATGTTACTTCATTATCTGTTCAAGTGTGCATGTCTTCTAGAATTCAGTTGGAAATACAGTTATTCAAATTATCGTGATCCATGTCGCGGCAGGAAGTATTCCTTCACGAAAAACATGATGAGGAATAAGAGTCCAAATCTATAGCTGATTTACCCTTAAAAATAGGTTTTATTACACGAGAGCGAATATTTTGTTAAGAATTTTATTAAAAACGCTCATTTGTTTATATGTTCAAAATGTAACAAGTATACAGCGTAGGGCAGATCTAACAATTAAGAAACAAATTTCATTTCTCCCCGTAGCACGTCACACTCAGTTTTTAATTCTTTTTGACGTAAATAAATAAATGCTCTTGCCAGCTGCCATCTATCGCTGTGCAAAGTAGTTTCTTTTTAAATTCTCAATTTTTCATTTTCCTAATGGTAGAACCGAAATATTACTTTAAGAACATTAAAGAAGATTAAAACCTCGACTTATGTGGAAATTTTCGTTGAAAAATTTGGAGACGTTTTAAAGAAAATGTCGTTTAAGCATCACTGAAAATGCGAAAATTGAAGCTCCTTTTCAAAGAAAAGTTTTGAGTTTTCGAAAAATTTTAGTGTAACCCATTTGAAGCACTTCCCCTCACAAATGCAACAATCTTTACAAATCGCTGGAAATGTCCATATTAACGGCGTGAGAGATATAACAAATACATTGGTGTAGTTTTTGAAAAGTCAAAAGAATACAGAAACATGAACTGTATGTCATATTAAACAGTGCAATTAGCAGTATCCTTTGTAAAAGTTTGAAGAAAAAATTTAGAGCATTTTTCAGTATTTTATTGCTAAATTTTTCGTTACCAAGGCGCGGCAATAAGATTTTTTTGCGGAAATATCCCGTTTTTTTTTTGCGCAGTTTTACATAAGTTTTTCTCCATTGCGTAAGCGGTAGCGAATACATCAAGGAAAAGGATATAGTGAAATTAAATTTATTATTTCCTAAACACTGCAGGCTTTTCAAAAATGACAAAAATGTAATTTTTTTTACTAGCCTCTCACGTCGGTAATATTGTCATTAGCAGCGATTTCATCACATTATTCCATTTACGAGTACATGTGCTTTAAATGATGAAAATGTAAAGTTTCTCTAAAACTCAAAAGTTTTCTGTCAAAACGAGCATCGAATTCCGCATTTTCCGAAATACTAAAAAAAAGCTCCAAATTTTTCCTTCACACTTTTCGTATGGATAGTGCTAATTGCACTGTTTGAGATGACATAAAATTAATTTTATATGTTTGTTTTTAACGTCGGATCACCACACGTGAAACTGCTATAGAACTAGCGATAAGGAAAGGAACGGTGCTTCACAGCATTCACTCAATGCTGCGATTTGTAGCTCCGCCTCGGAAAGAGCGTCTCAACAGTAAAGGCCTATATAACAGCTAGATCTTCGCTTAACGGGGGGACGAATGCTACTCGCGAGTTCGTCACCCGTGTGCACAGACCTTCCACTCTTCCGTCGGTTCAGATCGGTCCAAACTGGCCCCGTCGACCCCCAGTCGGTTCAGATCGGCCCACACTGGCCCTACCAACATCCCTTCACCCTTCTGTCGGTTCAGATCGACCCTAACTGGCCATGCCGACAGTCCTCCATCCCCTGTTCAGACCGACCTTCCGGGGTCCTGCTAGCAGCTTTCCTCTCCCTTGACCGCTGTGCACTTCGAGTGTCGCTAACCCGTCCGATGGTGGCTGCAAAGCCTGTCTTCCGGAGAACAGTCCTTGGCGAGGCTGGGCTACGTCAGGTGCCTATGTAAGTACACCACCCCAATAAACTGCGGTTTGCCATGACCGGGGTCATCCATGTTCTTATTGTTCCCTTTCATCCGCATTATGCCTTTCAAAGAATATGGAACGGTCTAGATGGCTCCATCTGTCCTTACCGTCCTTTCACATCCCCACACGTGGTGCCAGACCCATCTCCCCACGACAAGAAGTTTTCACATGACGGGGCCAGTGAAAACTCCCTTTTTTAACTTGGCTTTAGACAATTTCCGGAAATTGGAACACCAATATCTGAAACAGCTCCTCACTTAGCTGTGATTTGACAAAATGCTTTATGAGCCCCAAATTTAATATAAAGAGGTGGTAATAATACTTATTCTGGGGGAACCAAGGTCGTATTGATGACGTTTTTCTCGCCGGTGGTTAAACTGTCTCGAGGAGGCGAATCAGTTTTTGTCCAGAGCGGCTGGACAAAATAACTCATAAACAAAGAAAGCAAGTCTATTTTGAATAATTTCCCTGCTGACCCAACAACGTAGTTAGTAGTTTGAAATCTCCACAAACCATCCATTGATACTCTTGATATCTGATTTTCTCAAGAATTGTAGCCAAGTCATAGTTTTCTTTCATATGAACCGAGTGTTCTATAAGAAGAGATGCAAATCCATTGTAATTACGCAGCAAGAGTGCTCTGAGGCTGTTTTTAGACGAATCAATGAGTATGCGCCATTCTAATTAATCTTATTCTTCATGAGCTCATGAACATCATTACAATAAACCAGATTTCCCTCTTAGGAGAAAAAGTGAGTAAATTCTCTCTCGATGCCTGTACCGCGAACATGAGATCTCAGATGATAGCAGGTTTTTGTTTTTCATATAACATTCAGCCTAGTAATTCGGCAGTATTTTTTGAAAGATCGCAGTCTCGTACTAGGTGGTTGTGCTCACTCTGAGAACAAAGTTGAGGTCCTTCGTCAACACAAAAATCTGAATTAGATTCGTTTTTGTACGCTAATGAGTTCTCTGAGTCCCTCAGGATGTGATCAGAGGTAGAAGGTGGTTGTGGAATTGGTATTTCAGAACCATGCGACCCTGGACGAATAAGTGAGTCAAGGTTAGTGTAAGATATTTTATTTTTACCCTTAAACAACAAACGAAGACCTTCCTCGCATCTTCTGCACACCTTATGCGGAGCCCATGTTTTCTCTTAATCTCCACGTTTCAATTTGAAATTCGCAAAATAAACATTCTTCACAAACTCACTTGTTTCTTAGTTGGCTTTTTACTATATATTCACCACATATAACAGAAGCTGTCAGGAGAAATTACACAACCTCTGTAAGCCATATTTAAGAAATAAAATAACAATTACAGCATGCTTGAATGCTGAATATAAACTGTGTCTGATATAGGACTGAATTTAATTTACTTGTTGAAACCTAATCCAAACACATATTGTTTATAATTCTAGGCTAATTTAATACTATATTCCCAAATTTTAGGCTCTTGTAGTTTTCTCAAAAATCAATGTTCAGCCGCCTTTAGAATAAAGCCCGCTGACACAAAATCAAAAATTAAAGTCAGGACAAAACTACTTATACATGAAGCATGGGCTAATTATAGGCTCACCAAAATTACTAAGCGCTCAAGTAAACTCTCCAGCAGACATTTCAAATCGTAGTAACTTTTAAACTAGCAAGCAGAAAACAGTTCCCATTCAACAGATTATACATGATCATGTAGTATTTCATATACATGTTCATGATCATTTAGTATTTGTTTAAATATCCATTGAATTATGTACTCGTCAACTTAAGCTGCAAGTGTTCCCAAAATTTAACCCAACCACATAAGTAGACACTTCGCCACGGCATTCAACTTGTAATAATTTTTGAACTAGCAAGCAGAACACAATTCCTTTTTAACACATTATACTGAAACATGCTCACAATTATTGGGCGTTTCGTCGTAACCGGTTTCCAAATTTATGTTAACATGGGTGCCAGGAAAAAGGTTACGATAATATTTTTTGCTATTATTGCTTCAAAGAAAACTAAATATTGTCCCGCTAGCTGAGTCGATGGGTTGCGTCTGAAATAATCGCTATTACCTATTGATAGCCGATCACCCGATCTGTCATCCATACAGAGTGGCGAGGAATCTGAAAACAAATACTTTATCCAGCTACTTATTAGCTCAAATTGACCAATGAAAATCTTTTTTTCCTTTCAAAAAGAAACGTAGGATTTATTGCTACAGAAAGACTGTCCGTTGGTCATGACCTTGTTCGAACCTTTATACTGCACTATACTTCACGCGCTCTTGATCGACGTCGCCACGAAAGACCATCTTCTCTTCTCCCCGGTGATGCGAATTCCAGAGTCGAAGTATCGCGTTCTTCTCTCCTGTTCCTCCACGCGAACGTTGCCGAGCCACACATCCGCACTACTTCAAATATTTGTAGTTCTAGTTCGATTAAACTTGCAAAATAATACCCAGTTCTTTACGATTACACAGCGGAAATGTTTTAAAGTTTCACAAATTAATAACTCGTCCAGAATATTTCCGAGTCCTATCATATACGACTTCTCACAAGTTCTAATTTCCGCGTGTTGTAAAAATAATTAAAGTCCAAACTGTTCGTGAGCTATACTTTTAACACACTGTAAATTATTCGGAGTCCAACGTTCCTCAATCTCATAAAAAATTACAAGTTCCAATTACACAAACTATCTATCCGCGAGCGACCCGCACAGCGTCACGACATATGACAGAATGTGGATTTTTTGTATTACTGCTCAGCCCTCCAGAGCTCGGGGTTTTCTACTGTTTTTGTCTAAAAAAAAATCAGACATACTTCCGCAGAAGCAGACTATCGTTGCTCTCTCCAACCAATCCCCAAATCGTTTTCAAATCTGACTAGCCACGCCGTCACTTTCAGTTCTAGATAAATATTTATTTGTCTTGACAACAACTTGGGCGCCGTTGCTAAGGCGCTATATTCCTATTAAATTACCCTAGCATTTCCACCCATTTACGACAAATACCATTTAATAAAAATGACCCACATATTAGTATGTCACAATACACATGATTTCGGTTTATTTGTTGATATATCCCTTGAAGTAATTACTCGACAATTTTAGCTGCAATAGTTCGAGAACTTTAAGAGCGCTGACTTCAAGACTTATATCAACAAATAGAACGTAATCATATGAATAATATGTTAAACAGAACTGTTGTCCTCGCTAGTTAAAAAATTATTACCAATTGAATGCCTTGGCGATGTGGCTACTTAGGCGGTTGGATTGAATTTTTTGGAACAATTGCAGCTAAAGTTAACGAGTACATAATTCAAGGAAAATATGCACATTTAGTATATAATCATATGCATAATATGTTCAAAGGAAACGTGAGTTCTGCTTGCTAGTTTGAAAGTTATTACGATTTGAAAAGTCTGCCGTAGAGAGCACTTGATCCGTTGGATGGTATTGTTGCAACATGTTTTGCTAAAGTTGATCAGTACTGAATTTAAGGGATGTATAAATAAATTGTGCAAATCGTATGGATAATTTTTTGAATGGATTTTGTGTTCTGCTCGCCAGTTTAAACGTTATGATGATTTGAATAGACTCCCGCCGAGCATATTTATGCAGTCGGGTTCTATAGTTGCAACATTTTTTCCTAAAGTTGACGGGCACTTAATTCATGGAATATATGAACAAATACTATATGATCACGTGTAAATTATGTTGTAGGAAACATAGTTCTGCTCTCTAGTTTAAAAATTATTACGATTTGAAAAGTCTACCGCAGAGCGTGCTTGAGCGGTTGTGTTTTATTTTTGGCAAACATTGACGCGCACTTAATTCAAAGGAATATAAACAAATACTAGATGATCATATGTATAATACGTTGAAAGAAAACTGTTTTCTGCTCGTTAGTTTAAAAGTTACTACGGTTTGAAAAGTCTGCCAGAGAGCTCACTTGAGTGATTGGGTTGTATTGTGGCAGCAGATTTAGCTAAAGTAGACGAGCACTTATATCGAGGGCTGTAACAACAAATCCTATATAATCATAAGTGTAGTATGTTGAAAGGAAACTGTGTTCTGCTGGCTAATTTAAAAGTTATTACGATTTTAATAGTCTGCCGCAAATCGTACTTTATCGGTTAGGTTGTATGGTTGGGACATTTTTAGCTGAAGTTGACGAACGCTTAATTCAAAGATATGTCAACAAATAGTATGTAATGCTATGAATCGTATGTTAAAAATAAACTGTGTTCTGTTCGTTAGTTTATGATTATTCCGAGTTGGATGGTCTGCTTCCAGGGAAAGGGTGTTGCTATTAGTTATTATTTTTTACAATAATAAATATTAATAATTACTAATAGTTTGTAATTTTGAAGAGTTAATAATGCGCATGTAAGTAGTTTTGTTCTAACTTTCAATTTTGATTTTGTGTCAGCTGACGTTTCAAAAGGTGTCTGAACTTTGATTTTTGAGAAAACTACTAGAGCCTAAAATTTGGGAATAGAGTATTTAATTATCCCAATACTATGAGCTGCTTTTTTTGTGTTAGGCTATAGTGTGTCAGCCAACTTTATGGACGTATGTTATTAACTTATTAATATATTAGTAAACTGTAGTGATGCAGTGAGAAGATGGTTTTATATTTAAACTTTTCTTTTTTAATCTGCGCAGGTAACGCTGACTCGTTTTTACGATCTACCTCGTCCTTGGAGTATGGCAGCGTCTGTTCACAAAGCAAATCTTCCGGTGTCGTTGGCACAAGGCTCTCGTCGTGGAAGTATTAACGTACTGATTGCATTTCCTATGGTTGGGGAGTTGTTAACATTGGCTAGGCTCTTATCGCTTCGTCCACGGACAAACCCTCTCGGTGTTTTTATAATAGCCTACATTCATTGTCGTGGTCTTAAAATAAAGGCTGTTCAAGATATAAACAGAGAATTCTACCAAAAACTTGGCACTAACCGTGTGATTCATCTTTGTTCAGATCATGACTCTGTGTATTTCTCAAAGTCTCCCAATAGAGCGAAGGACCTATGGTCTATTATAAAAAAATCTGCCTCAGTTTTCTGTAATGAGCAAATTGATGAACACACCAGGCCATTGCAACTGAACACTGGACTTGAAAACTTGAATGGTTTTAGATTCGACTTCTTACTTCGCGAGCAACATCACTGGACCAACAGAAGAGGTGAACATCGTTTTGGTGGACGAGAGTATAATTTTGCCAGCCTGCTAATAGATTATGGAATGGAATATTTAGATTCTAAAGAGAGATCGAACTTAAGTAGAATTAATACAATGGACCTTGAATTAGCGTTGCCGTTATTTAGAATTTTCCACCCATTGGACTCGAAACTGATGTCCTTTTCGGGAAGTACTACTTCTGTTATTACACAGGTAATTATACAATATGATAAGTGCAAACATAAGAGTAGTTAGCGACAAGCAATGGCAGTTACCTGTCATACATAGTGTTTATTCTTTCATGTCGTTCGTTCTTCCATAACACTGATCAGCAGTGAAAATCTTTCGAGCATGAAAACGGCTTTCTAATTCAATTGATGATGGACAAAATAAAAATGATACTGAAAAATTTCAGTTAGCTCCTGGTTATTAGATCACAAGTAAGTTATAAAGATTGTGTTGACAAAATTGAGCACCGAAGTGATGGGCTATGGGTGATTTTGTTTCGTACATATGAAGTAATATACGTAGTATAGAGAAAGTTACGTAATGCTGGGGAAAATCGATTTCGAGATTCCAATAGAAATACGAGTTTTCGGGTCCCCTTATACCGAAAAGGTGTTTGTTTTTCTTCAGACCGACCGTCTGTCTGTGAACACCACTAGCGCATAAACTATGCGTACGATCTTTTTAAAATTGAAGACACCCCTGTTCTTCTGGCTCATGTTGAAGCTTTGAAAGTTTCAAAGACATTCTTTAAAAATTGTGGGTACTTTACATAAAGGCCCCCCGAACATTTTCAAAATTTTCTCAAAATGGGCTCCCAATTTTTTCGCTAAAATATATAGTAAGAATAGAGTAAAATACACTAATAAAGTTTGTATTTTCACGGTTAACTCTGAATTTTCGAAAATTTCAAAAGTTTGAATTATACCCGGCGTCTTCCTACTACTGTAAAATTGAAGAGTGATTTTTCCTTCAAATGCAATTTGTTATTCATAATCAGTTCTTTCAATAAGGTCATGTACATTTTTTTGAAAATTTTAGTAGTTTTCGAGCCAAATTCCTTGCAATATGTGGAATTGAAAACAAAACAAAAAATATTTTCTAAAAAACGACTCCAAATTTCTATTTCAAAATTTTGCTATGGATTGTGCGAAATGTACTCTATCCACAATTGTATTTTTGTTTTCATATCTCTCACGCCGTTAATATGCATATTTCCATCGTTTTGTATTCATTATTATATTTGTGAGTGGAAGTACTTCAAATGACTTCTCAATGAACTAAATAGATTCCTGTAAGAAAGAGCTTCACAATTCGCAATTATAGTAATGCATAATCACCATTTTCTTAAAAAAGGTTTCAAATTTTTCAATCCAAATTTCTGTTTAGAGACCAGGTTTCTCTCTTCTTTAATATTCTTGAAGTAATATTTCAGTTCTGCTATCAGGAAACGCAAAAGTTGAGGAAATGCCCAATAATATACTTTGGGCGATGATAGATGGAAGCTGGTCAGAGAATGGAGCAAGACATTAAAGCCAGTCTACACCAAGGAAATTAAAATTCTTTACGACCAGAAAGTCTGTGCCACTCTGTAGCACCACTAGTTACTTTTTCGTATACATATGCATATACGAAATAATATAAGTAGTATAGAGAAAGTTGTGTAATGCTGCGGAAAATCGATTTCGATATTTCAACGGAAATACTGATTTTGGGGTCAACTGATGCCGAAAAAGTATTGTTTTTTTTTCAAAACGTCTGCCCGTCCGTGAACAGTACTAGCCTAAACCGTGCGTAGGATTTCTTCAAAATTGAAGAAACCCCGGTCTATCCGGCTCTAGTTGAAGCTTTGAAATTTTGAAAAACATTCTTTATAATTTGGGGGTACTTTACATGAAGCCTTCCGGACATTTTCAAAATCAAATGTTCATAAATAGGTGTTTGGTTAAGGTCATGTAGATTTTTTTGAAAATTTTAGTAGTTTTCGTGCAATAGTGCGTGCAAATTTTGCAAATATTTGCAAATTTCAAAAATAACAAAAAAAGATTTTCTCAATAACAGCTTCAATTTTTTAAAATTTTTGGTATGGATAGTGCTAAACGAACCCTGTACGATGACATAAACGTCATATTGCTCAATTTTTTAGACGTTACAAAAAATGATTTTTTTTTACTTTTTCTGTCACGTCGATAATATTTACAGTAACGGCAATTTGTTCACATTATTGAATTTATGCGTACTTGTGCTTTAAATAATGTCATATAAAGTTTATCAAAAATTCATGTTTTCTGTGAAAATGTGCTCAAAATTCTGCATTTTCAGAAACGCTCAAACGCCATTTTCTCAATAATGGCTCCACATTTTTTCTTCAATTTTTCCAACGGATAGAGCTAATTGCACTGTTTAATGTAATGCAATTTCATTTTTGTTTATTCTTTTGTTCTTTTTCTAATATTACGCAAATGTATTTTTTTTAGATCTCTCACGCCGTTAATATGCACATTTCCATCTATTTGTATACATTAGTACATTTGTGAGTGGCAGTACTTCAAATGACTTCAAACGAAGTTTTTCGGAAATTCAATAGATTGCTGTGAAAAAGAGCTCCAATTTCGCATTTACAGTAATGCTTATCGCCAATTTCTTAAAATTGTCTCCAAAATTTTCAATGAAATATCTTTTCAGGGCAAGGTTTTACTCTTTTTTTTATTTTTGAAGTAATATTTCGGTTGCACTATTAGGAAAGCAAAAAGATGAGAAAATGTCAAAGAAATGTACTTTGGGCGACAATAGATGGCAGCAGACCAGACTGTGGAGCAAGACCTTTAATTCAGTCTATACCGAGAAAATTAGAAAAAATTGCTACAAGAAAGAGTGTGCCAATCTGTAGCACCTCTTAGTTACTTTCTCGTATACATACGTATATACGGGAGTAATATACGCAGTATAGAGAAAGTTATGTAATGCTGCGGAAAATCGATTTTGAGATTTCAACGGAAATACACGTTTTGGGGTCCCCTGATACCGAAAAAGTGGTCCTTTTCAAAACGTCCGTCCGTGTGGCATTGGTCCGTCCGTCTGTCTGTCTGTCGTATGTGAACAAACCTAACGCCTAAACCACACATAGATCTTTTCCAAATTGAAGAAACTCCTGTCTATCTGGCTCTAGTTGAAGTTTTGAAATGTTGAAAAACATTCTTTAAAATTTGGAGATACTTTACAAGAAAACCCCTGGACATTTTCAAAATTTTTCTCCAAATCGGCTCCAAATTTTTTCTTTACATTTCTTGTAAGAATAAAGTTAATACACTTATAAATGTGGCATTGGTCCGATTTTCAGGATTAACTCTTAATTTTCGGAAATTGTTAAAGTATGAATTTTTTCGACAACTTCTTACAACAACGTTACGGCAAATATTCCATTGAAAACAAATGATGTAAATGCCGCTATCAATATAAAAAATATGTAAAAAAACTTTCAACTCTACACCAGAAATGAAAGAGAGCTCGAAAACAAATACAAAGAAGGAAAAGGTATCTTTGTAAAGAAGATTAAGAAGAATCTGGAGAAATAACAGAACATCTGAAAACAAACGTAGGCTACCCAGGAACTTAGAAAATCATTAATGGAAAATAAATCTATCTCGTTACAAAAGTATTTAAATATCACGCCCCAAGCAACCAATAAAAATTCGCTTCAAAATGTTCCAAAAATACTAAAAAGATCCAAACAGCAAGCTCCACCAATCAGATACGCCGGGATCTGGGCAAAATCTAACCTAGAAACATCAGATTGCTTTGCTCAGAATTTAACTAACGTGTTTCAAAACATTCCAGCAAGTGGTTACAGTGCACCAAAGTTATTTTTTTATTAAAGTTACAAAGCACCATATTTTCCCTTCAGATGGCTCCCCGGATAACACTTTTGACTTCTAAGGATATCAACAATACCTTCAGAACTTTTCAATCTAATAAGTACATGGTTACGATTTAATTACTGGCAGAATAATACAAAACATACATCGAAAAACAATATCCCTTATCACTACAACGCGCAACGTAATATTCCGCCTGTATTGCCCTCAACACTGAAAATATTCTCGAATCATTCTAATCCTCAATCCCAGAAAATGTCCTCAAAAATCCTAAAGAGCTATTGACTTGTTGCCTCTCCTCTCTAAAGGTTTTGAAAAACTCCTGCTGAAACTGCAACCAAAACTAGAACCCTGTTTACTGAGATGAGTTTAAATCCCGAAGAAAACATTTGCTGAAAAAGCACAGAGTGAGCATTAATGCTAAAAGTCTGAAGAAAAAACAAACAAATATTGTTCGGCAGCATTTGACGCAATCATTCGACAACGTATGGCACATGGGGTTACTGCACAAACTGAAGAAACACGTTGAATACGTCTATTATGTTCTATTCTACATAAGTAATAGATTCTTCCAGATTAGCATATTATAAGGAACTATCTTTCTTTACCCTCTCCTGTCTGGCGTCTCGCTAGGAACTGCACTGGGTCTAGTGCTATACGTATTAAACATTGATAACTTACCTAGAACCCTTGTTCTACTTCTTCTTAGTAGGTCATAGTCCTGTTCCATTCCTTGGATTTAAAAACTTTCGTGCCATCGTCGCTTCGGTCTTCCTGGGATATCTTCTTCCCACAGGTCTAGTGTCTCTAGAGACCCTTACAATTCTATTTTCATTCATTCTATTAATGTGTTGATTCCATTCTCTCCTATGTGATATTATCCATTCGAAAATGTGACTAATTCCACATATTATTCTAATGTTATCATTTCTTTCAATATACAAGGACGTTTTGTTTAAAATTTTCAACACATGCTTTCTGCGACTTCTTGCGGACGTTGCATGCTTTTTGATTCACCTCTTGTCTCAGATGCATATGTTAAAATCGGTCTAACTACTGACGTATGTATTCTTACTTTTGAGTCTTGTCTCAAATATTTGTTGTACCATACTGAGTAATTTAAGCAGCCGAAAATTCTGTTTCCTTTCATGACTTGTACTTTTACCTCCTTATTCATCTGTTCTAAGCTTGTGATCACTATCCTCAAGTATTTTGTTTCTAATACTTGCTCTATTGGTTGATAATTTACCACGAGCTTACATCGAATAGGATCTTTCGCTATTGCCATATTTTCAGTTTTTTGGATGGAGATCGTCAAATTATTGTTTCTGCAGTGTTTAGAATCCGTTGTAGTTCTTCATTTGTAGCTACCAATACTGCATCGTCCACCTAAGAAATTATGTTTACGTTAAATTTCCCCATTCTGTATCGTTTTTTGTTTTAAGTTGATTATCTTGTTCATTACTAGATTAAATAGTAAAGGACTCAAAGAGTCACCCTGTCTGATCCCTTTCGATATGATGATGAGAGAGGATAATATTCCATTATCATTGATCACATTATTATTCGTATATATATATATATATATATATATATATATATATATATATATATATATATATATATATAATGTATTAAAGCAATGAGGTTGTGTGGTACATTTCCTTCCTGCAATAGTCTGATGACATATATTAGACGTATATTATCAAATGCTTTACTTAGATCTACAGGTCATAAGAGTGCCGGGTTATTGAATTCTTTTTATTTTGCATCGTTACAGGATCTTCCTCTCCTGAATCCCTGTTGATGATATTCCCACTCTATCATGCTGTACATCTCGTTCGCTAAATATCTCGTCACTAATTTGAGTGTGGAATTTAGGAGGTTTATTACCCTATAATTATCGGGGTTAGGTTGGTCTCCCTGCTTGAATAATGGTATGAGGATGCTTGGGTATCTTACGATAGTGAAAGATCTTCATTAAGTTAGTTATTTCTTCACTTATTGTGTCTCCACCATAATATGTTTATCGCTTATAATTATTGCTCCTCCCTCCTTTGCTCTAATATGTTTAGGGACATCTGTATGTATTAATGTATACTTCTCAAGCTGTTCTATTCCAATTCCTTTCTTTTTTGTCTCCATTGTTTCCATAGGGTAAACGGTACAGTGATTGGCCACTTGAGAGTTGTGATAGTATTAATTCATTTGACAACAAAAAATTTGAAACTTTGCTACGAATTTTCTACTGTCCAATGATCCTTTTACTTACCCCAACCATAATTTATATCGGAAAATGAACCTTACGTTATTAATTAATTTCTTAATAAAACCGGTTCATTTTATACAGTGATTGGCCACATACTATAGTTATTGGTCAACATGATGACAGTGATTGGCCACTCAATTATTTCTGACTGAAATAACTAGTATAACGATATTTTTAATTAATTGTTATATTACCCATGAAAATGCAATTTGTAAGATGGAGATTAAATATAAATTTTATATTTTAAGAGTTGTTGGGAAAAACTACAATATTCTCCTATTTTCATATCGGAGCAAATTTTACTTAATTCAGATGTGTCTTCTGGCCGCCTATGAATAGAATCACAGGGAGTGTGATGGCTGTTTTTAAATAGAAATGAATGGAACGTTTCAAATATATTCATAGCATACCTCGCTTGTCATCCATACGGTCTCCAATATAGACCTTTTAGTATCATTTATTTTGTCATCCAAGTTACTTCCCTCGATGTACCCTACAACTTCTTCAAATCACATTCTGATGTCTTCTTCATCCATACGGTCTCCAATATAGACCCTTTAGTATCATTTATTTCGTCATCCAAGTTACTTCCCTTGATGCACCCTACAACTTCTTCAAATCACATTCTGATGTCTTCTTCGCTGACACACGAGCAAGCGGCTGTAAATACGTTACTCGTCCGTGTAGTGATTATGGGATGTCTTCTTAAAAAAGCCTTCACCGCGCCTTCTCCTAGACGGTTGTTGTTGGATGGATTGGGCCTTGGTTTAGCAGCTAAAAATTGTTGAACGTTACTCTATAGATCTTCCTTCTTCTTTGGAAAGCCTTTCCTGGTTAATTCAAGTATCCAACTAAATAGACTGGCATCTTCTTCTTTAGATAAAAGAGTATCAGGACCTTGAGCTGTTTTGTGATGTGGATTATTTAAACGACACTGTAAACTTCTGGGAACACCAAATGATTTTGCAGCAGAACTCACAGATTCCCCGTTATTTTTAACACATTTGATGGCATTTGACATGGCTCCCGGCTTCTTTGGCATTATAAGATCACTTATTTCAGGTCCACGCAGAATTAACCTGCGTGCAATAATATTGAAACGACGATTAAAAACAATGTGTCAGCAATTATTATTAGATTGGCCAATCACACTATCGAAGATACAGTCACTGGCCAACCCCTATGCCACTAAATACTTAAAGCTAGGCTTCTTCATTTCTACTCATATCATTGTCACTCAATAAGATTTGTGCTTTCTGACATATAATTGTTATTTACTTTCCGCCGTAATTAAGAAAGAGCACTTTTGGATATCAGGTTTCTAAAGAAAATCTTAAGAAATCTTTACATCCAATGAACACACACCACACTGTCAACAAACATCTGCCGTATTGGCAACAGTTGCACTCTAGCGGTCGAAGACAATATCACATAATACTCAGAAAACGTCCCTTCGCGCCATTTAAAAGCCAAATATTAGAAAAGGGTGTTAGAGCAAGCGATAATTCCAATTACAGCTGGAGTAGCCAATCACTAGCGGGTGGCCAGTCACTGTACTGTTCACCCTATATCTATTTTGTTTCTTTCAAATTCCATTAATAATTCATGCTCACTAGTGATCCATGATCTAATGTTCCATGTTCCAATTCTAATATTTTCCTTCTTTGAATTCTTTATCCTTTTCCGAGCCGAGGTCGTCAACATATGGTTCCGAGGCAAATCCTTGTTTCTCTGAGCTTGATTGCTTTTTACCCCGGGCAGGCTGCTAACCTCACCCGGGAACACTTCTCCTTTATCCGGACCGGCAGTGGGCTGCTGGGCTACTCGCTCCACCCAACAAACTCCACAGGAGGAGATGCCAAGAACCCAAGAAGCAGTAACAGCTTCATATGCTGAAAATACATCAATCCTAGCCTCAGACAGTGATCCCGTAGAGGCCTCCAGATTAACTCAGGAACATCAAGAAACTACAAAACTGGATAAATACTTGGCGAATAAGAACAGAAGAAATCAAATCATATTGTTTTACTTTCACCATTAACAGAAGTATTTGTCATCCAGTGCAACTGAACCGAACTAACCTACTCCGAAACAGATGCAGTGAGAAAATTATTTAAGGGTTCATATTAATACAAGACTCAGGCGGAGCATATTAGGTGTAAAACGAAAAGAACTTCAGTTAAAATACAAGAAAATATATTGGTTGTTTGGTAGAAACTCAGTCTTAGTTTTAGACAATACATTACTTATGAATTATTCTTAAAGCCTATTGTACACCGATCTGGTGTACCAGAAGCAAAGACAATACCAAATCATCCAAAGCTTACAGTCTAAAATATTAAGAAATATCGCCAAAATCCTCTGGTATATTAAAACGGCGTGAAACAGTGATTTTAAAAGGCAAATAGTTAATGAAGAAATAAAAAATATATTTGTAAATATGTTCAAAAATGATAAAGCCATACCAATACTTGAGCCATAAATCTGTTTGATAATTGTTAGGAAGAAGAAAATTCCTCCCTCTGGTTTCACCTTACATATTTTCAAATATTAAAAGAACATCAACTACATTAATGGTGAGATACTAATGAGTTTTCTTCTATGATTTAATTATTAATTTAATTATATAAGTTAACAAACTGTATGACTGTGTACTTATGCGCGTGTACTTATTGTTAAGATGAATGAACAGATTGTAAATAACGTTTCATAAAAAAATGCATCGCAAAACGGTCCATGTCGTAGGGGTATTTGAGATTTTCGCCAATCCCGTAATCAGTAAATTCTTTGGGGAAAGATAGTGTAGTTTGTTAGCACCCTCACTTTAGTACACGGTAAACGTGACTTGTCCACTGTTTATTGTTTCCTATAATTTGCCTTTAATCTTTAATTTCTATTGTAACAATGTACTCAAACCTTTTCAAAAAAATTGTATACGATTGTTATCAATTAATATGGATTATCCCGGTTTCACGTACCCGACTTAATCTCGGATCCAACGACCTCGATTACTCGCCAGTCAACTGAACACAAAAAGACTTGATAAGATGTAAAATATTCATGTTTTTGCGCTAAATAAGTAAATGCATGTAGTTGTTAAATGTTGTACAAAAATAAAATTACTCAATCCAATACAGTATCATTTTTATAAAGGAGAAAACCAAAATACGGTCTGAACCGAAGTAAACACTAGAATTTTCCAGCCTATAACTTTATCAGGATTGTAGTACATCAAAACCTTATAAGAACTTTTCTGTATTGCATTTTGTGTATTACCTTAATTTTGTAGAGTATATTTTCTGTAGAATGGATAGTTAAGGAGATTCATGCAAAAAATATTAAAATCCGTCTTGTAATGATCCAACGTTTCGAGACCAAAACCCCATATGCAACGTTGCCAAAAGGTGGCAAAGAATAAACGTATATGTGGAGTGCAACGGTGCCGATAGAAACATGTTTGTAAATCCAAATTAAAATATGAAATTATAGCATGTGAGATTTAGGGAAAATTGAATATAATCATCCGATAGAGCAGAAATTATAGAACGAAATAAAACAAACGGCATGAAATTCGGTTAACACATTCGGAAGTTATAATTTGAAATATATTTGGAATTTTTAATAAAATGAACGGAATATGGCCATTGTTGTGTTAGAAAAGAAACATTACAAACAGGGTTTTTGAAGAATAATTACCAAACGCACGGACCGATTTGGTTGAAACGTTGGGAAAGAATAGAATAAAATACGGGGAAGACGACAAAATTAACATCAACTTTGTCGTATTTTCGGAAGCGAAGTAATCATAAAATATGTGGAAGTTGGAATGAAGTCAAGAGTGTAAACAAATGACGCCATGCTGAGAAGTTAAGGAAATCTTCCAGAACCAACAGAGCAAGCGTGTGTCAATTATTTGTGACAAAAATCTGTAGTAACAATGTAAATTGTGAAGAAAGAATGCAGATGTGAGGCAGATGTGTCGTGAACATGGTGATGAACGCTTCGTGTACGTGACATCGGTGTGTAGTTAGTTTTTTTGGAAAGTGTAAAAATAGTTAACGAGAAGTAACGTCGAAAGATTTATAAAAATTTTGGAACATTAGAAAAGGGAGCAAAAATTTAAATTCATTGAATTCATGTTATTTTATTAGTAAAACTTCAAGCAATCACGGATAATCAATTACGTTGTATTCTAGTGTGAGGAAATTTGGCGCGGTAAACATTTTTATTATGGGACTTAACTGAATCAATACACATCAGTATAATTTAGACGATTATTTTCCAAAATAAATGGAAATAAGCAATAGAACTTTTCAAGAGGTAACGTGTTTGACGATACGCGAAAAGTTGTTTCTGTTTTCGTGTTACGTATTTTGCCGAGCAGTACGCCGCAAACATACAGAATTTATTAGTCGGTGACGGGCTAGCGGCTGGACTTTCACATTTAGGTGAAACATAGTGGTTGACGAGAAGTGGTTCTCGGAGGCAACCGCGAGTAAGAGTGGCCGTCGACTGACATCGAGGAGCATTGGACAGCGGACACCGGACGTCTCCAGTACGAAAGATGAGCTGAAAAAAGGGAAGTGAAACGCATATGCATGTGTGTGTGTGTGTGTGTGTGTGTGTGTGTGTGTGTGTGTGTGTGTGTGTGTGTGTGTGTGTCGGAATTCCTTGAAATGCTTCGTATCAAAACGCATCCCATAATTAAAACAATTTTGTTGAAGATCAAGTTTTGTTAGTAGTAATAAAGCAGAAATAGAGGAAAATAGGGAATGCGCATTCGAGGGATGAATGTGATTTTGATATTGTCTGTGTTAGTGTGTATGAATGATTTTTTGTTATTATGTATTATCTTGTTTTTTTTTGTTTTTTTTTTGTTTTTTTTTTCTTCGTTTGTATATGTTGATGTTATATGATATTATATGTTAACGTAGAAAGGAAGACGGTGAATTATCGCCGTAGAAATGGAAATAGAGTAAAGTTAGAAACGTAAATAAATGATCGAACCAGAAATGCGGTTCGTTTTGGATCAATTGAGATGTTTGTAGTAATTTAACCTAGCACGCACAATCTAGTTACCTCACTGCGATTCCTGTATAGGAACGCCAGCGTATCCACGGCAGTAGATAGTTAAAAGGGAAAAGAAAAAGGGGATTTATTATATATATTTGATAAAAGCGCGGGCATAGATAACGTAGAGAAGTTAGAGGATAAAATTAATGAATGATAGGAAGATAGCAGGAGAGAGCAGGGAGAGAGTGTTACATTACATTAAATGGCGACCCAACGGTGGAATAATATCAAGGGGTAAATCAATAAATAAATAAATAAATAAATAGATGATAGCAGACAGAGGAGAAGAGATAAATAGATAGCTGAGAGTAAACAAATAGAATAGATAGTAAGAAGAAAGGGATTCATTACAGTCTTTAAACTGCTCCCTCACCCCCGCTTCCCTTCCACATTTCAGGATTTTTAGTATGATGTACTCTAGGTACTAGAAGACAAGTTCCAAAACTTTGTTATTAACACGATTTGACTTGGTTATAAGTAATTATTTTGTTTGAAATATATGCTGAACTAAATTGCCTATTTTTTCGGTATTCAATAAAAAGCTATCATACAAAGTAACACTAAATAAAAGGTTTCCAGCGCACCATTTGCTTTCCCAGTTGTTAATATATTTATCAGTTTCAAAAGAAATAAGAAAAACGCAAAATGGTAATATATTCATTATGCTTTACCAAGGGGAAGTGTGGCCTCACATGCCCACTAATGATTTTTTCTTACATTTTTATAGGAATTCATTTAGGAAGCTGCACACCATTTGTATTGTTTATGATGTGCTTTGTGATCAAAACATAATGGAATGTAACACAAGACTGGTTTATAATATGAAATATTACTGTCCTCGGCTGAGAATACAAAAAGAATCCGCGCTATTCACTCAAAAGTTCAACATTCAGAGTACATTTTCGAAATATTTGTAGTATTTTAAGTATTAGTATAATATAGTTAAATATATCACTATGTTCGGGAGAAACATTGACCTTTATTTGATATAAAATTGAAATAAGTTTTATCATTATATACACGTATTGAAGAAAGAAAATTGATATTATGTATACAAAAATAATGAATTGAATGCAATTTTATTTAAATGAATGTAAATATATTATTAGTTGTTTTAGTTTATCGAAATTCTCAAAAATCAAACTTTCAGCGAGGAACCTGAAGCCCCTCCCTCTGGTAAAGCCCGGGACCTTTCAAACCTCGGTATTGCAAGGATTCATCGATAATTTCTTGATGTCTTATGTCCTTTCGCCAATCTGTTCACAGTCTAACGAGTTCCTGGTGGTGCGAAAGGCTCAAAGAATTCCCTTTGGACTGGTATTGCTGTTGCCATTTGATTGGAAAACCTGGAGTTCTCTTGGAGGTATATTGGTACTGTTTGTACTTGCATCGACCCTGGTACATAGTCATAGTTTTCGAATCTCAAGCATAGTTTTCTCATTTTTCGATATTATGGAGATGTTACTAACTGGGAGTTCCTCAAGGACCATGCATTGGACATCTCAACATATAATCGTTTTGTGCGCAATCTCCTTGCACATACTAATAGGAAACGCATACACTGGACTTCTGCTTGGTTTTATAACAAATCCTCAGTATTTTACGGAGATAAATTCCATCAAAGACGTTGTTGCAACTCATGAGAGACTATATTTGCCTATATCTCACTATGACATGGATTTAGATCGTTTAGGAAAACTAAAAGATAATTTAATATACATACAAAGCGTAAGTGAAAGAGATCTATGTGTACGAGACATAGTTATGACGGGAAAGGCTGCCACATTAATGTCCGAAGATATATATTGGGTCATTTCGCGCTACAGAAAATATAGAGAGGGAGGTAGAATTGTGTTGCACAAGGTTAAAGAGCCTCTAATCTCTCCCGATTACGGAAGCTATATGGTTCCCCGGGTTCATCTAATTCTTCATGTTGTCAACAAACTTATCCTCCGTTTGTGGCAGTCAGGATTGCTCAACGAATGGGAAAATATGTTTGCGTACACTTTGGATCTAGATGGGCAAATAGACGCGACACATGCAAGTGATGACGATCCTTGTGCACTAGAAATAAACCAACTCTCAGGGCCTTTCTTCTTGCTCGTTGGAGGCATGTCCCTTGCAGGAATCGTGTTCCTATTGGAGAAGATTCGAAAACGTTAGATACATGTTAATCCAGTACGTACATTAAGGCTTAGATACTGATTTTAATGCATTTTCACTGCAAACAAATGGTCACTTGGCCAAAACTCCCTTGTGGAGGACAGTACAGTTCCTGGACAAGAACAAATATCGTCAAATAATGATAAACGACAGAGCGTACCTGCAACTGTTGAAGGTTCGCCACCCCTCTCGGCGCAAATTACCCCCTTCGTTTGCGGTGTGGCAATGTAGACGCCTCCCCCTTCCCCTTCTACTCCCACTTCCTCTGCACATGTCCCAGCGCCTGCTGCCACAACTGACATCTCTCGCGTTGACGTGATCTCCAGCCTCGCGACTAGATTGAAGAGACCGCATTCCACCACCATCTCCAATAACTAAATCGTACTATAAATTCCACACTCTGAAAAAAATTAAAGATAGATTAAGGTTTCAAGAACACTTTATGTTCCCAAAACTCCTGAAGGAGAAAATGGAATCAAATTCACTGAACCACTGAAGGTAAGCAATTTACTTGCGGGTACCTTTGTAAAAAAAATATCAATATTTATAATCTTATACCTTCTTAATACACACCTCAACCAAGAGTCCTTCATCTCTAGGGTCAGTGAACTTGTTCCACGAAAATAATAGAGGTCAATTGAACCAACCATTCCAAGTGAACGAACTTCTATATATCTTAGCAAAGAGGAAAGAGTGGAGAATGAAAGTTAAAATAATAATAATAATAATAATAATAATAATAATAATAATAATAATAATAATAATAATAATAATTAAAAAAGCGAGATATTAGTAGCATTGATAAACTAGACATTTTCGTTCCTGATTTATATAAAAACTATTTGCAACGGTAAACAAAAGCAGAAAATTAATGCAGAATGCTAAATGCAGAACATTATTTCGGATCTAGACGATACAACTGTGTTCTGAATTACCCTTTTCTAGATCTTGAATATCTCCTTCGATAACAGCTTATCTGTTCAACTCAAACTTTTCCAGTCAATTGGAGAGAAGGAATTATCTTATTCCTAAACCTAATAAGGGCCACTCTAATACGTCAAACTTCCTAACCTGAAATCTATGCAAGCTTTTGGAATAATAGTATGCATTCCATAAAGTTGAATGATGGAGACGAACGACCTCTTATCATATCAAAGTGGCTATCGATTATTTCGTTCCACTGATGGCTAACTAGTTGACTTTAATACGGTAATATGCAATGAATTTGCATGCAACGTGTTCTTGCAGTCTCTTTAGATTTGGAAAGGCATACGAAATGTTATTTAATGGAAGTATTTTTCATGTTATTTATTATATTAAAATCAAAGGAAACATGTTGGCTTTCATTATTCATTTTCTACCTTACAGTTATCTTGAGGTTCGATTTTAATAGAATACCTTTATGCCTGTTGAAATGGCCAATGTCCTCCCACACGGATCCGTCCTAAGTGTGCTGCTATTTCTCATCTCAGTTAATGAGAATAGCCGAATAGTTGAAAATTAAGTCAAACTACTCCTGTTTGTAGATGGTATTTATCTTTGGTGCAGTATGAAGATCCTTTAGCTGACCACATATCCAAGATTGCTTTAATAAGATAATCACCAGGGGCAAGGGGGTCGCAGGATAAGATATGCCAAAATGCTCCCCGGGGATAAAGAAAAAGTTTGTAGAATCGTATTTGGAGTGTAAAAAAACACATTTTCCGCGGGATATAAATAAATTTACCTGTAATACTTTACACAAATGAAAAAAACGTGTTTTGTAGCCTTTTATATCAGTTTAAACTTTTAACCACATTACACTACGAATATTGACTTCAACAATTCTTGCAATTTTGTATACTCGTAGATGATAAAGATGTTTCGAGAATATTTTCAGGAAATTATGTCTGATTTGCAGTTTTTAACGAACAAAAAGAAAGGAACATAATAAATTGTTTTTCTTCGTTTTCAAGTATATATTATTTTCTGACACAGATCATAAAAAGTGGTAAATACGAGTCGTACAAATTGCAGCCCTGTAAAATCTCTAGTTTTCGAAAATCTCAACCTTTTGTCTTATATTTTACACTCGATCGCTCAATATAAATAAACCAGTAATTTAATATTTTATCAATTTTTATTGAAACATATCCATGTAACACTGCTTGATATTAAAAGAAAGCATAAAGGTTTCAAAATTAAACATTGGATTTCACAATTAATATCCACATCGTATAAACTTCGTCTAATTAGAAAATCAGTCAAAACAACCCTTTCCAAAATTCACCAGCAGTAGAAGACATCAACTCATCCTTACTAGACTAATGGATGAACATTTCATTCTTAATCACTGTCACCTAATGACAAAACCAATCTTATATGGTGTCCAATATGTGAATAATTATTCATCCACTCCTAAAATGACCAGGTGAAG